>JARAOO010000045.1:0-40229 GCA_029379385.1 Quillaja saponaria
CCTGGCTGGAGAGATAACTCTAACTTGCATTATGGGAATCAACCACAACCACTACCAAATGGAGGCCAAAACATCAACCCTCTTAGATTTCAAGACAACCATAATATCAATCTAGACAACCCTTACAACCAATGAATTCATCCAATTTTGGTTCATCTAAGGAAGATATGAAGAAAACAATGGCATCCAATACATTGGCCTTCCAGCAAAGCATGATGTAATTCCAACAAGAAACAAGGTCAAGTATCCAAAACTTGGAGAAGCAAGTAGGACAACTTGCTACTAGTGTGGGTAAATTGGAAACACAAAGGTCTGGTAAGTTGCCTTCTCAAACTATGACTAGTCGAGAAAGTGCTTGTGCAATCAAGTTAAGGAATGGAAAAGAGCTTGGAGAAAGTAAACCAAGGAATGTTGCATTGGAGGAAGAGATTGAAGTTGAAGCCGAAACTTCTTCAAAGTTGGCCAAAGTTTCTACCCTTAATCAAATGAATGCCGAACCTAATTTGGGTGTTCCCAAGGTAAATCCTCAATCTATGATTTCCAATTTTAAGCTTACTCCACCTTTTCCTTTGAGTTCTTATAAGTCTAAGAAAGAAGAAAAGGAGAAGGAGATCTTAAAGATGTTTAGAAAGGTTGAAATCAATATTCCTCTCTTGGATGCAATCAAGCAAGTCCCTCGATATGCAAAGTTTCTCAAGGAGTTGTGCACTAACAAAAGTTGTCTCAACAGTAGTGTGGGAGAGAATGTATCTACTATCATTCAAAAGAAACTCCCACTTCCTTAAAAGATCCTGGTTCGTTTTTTATTCCCTGTAAGATTGGTAATACTTGCTTTGAAAAGGCCATGTGTGACTTGGAGAAATCTTTATATGAATCTCTTTGTCTTAGCCCTTTAAAAGATACATGTATTATTATCCACTAGCTGACGTACGTTTGTTTATCCTTTGGGTGTGCTTGAAGATGTCTTAGTTTCAGTTCATGGTTTGATTTTTCCTCCTGCTGATTTTTATATTCTTGAACATGGAGGATGATCACTCACACTCATCTACTCCACTCTTGTTAGGAAGACCATTCCTTAAAACTGCTAGAACTAAGATTGATGTTTTTTTGGGTACATTGTCTATGGAATTTGATGGTAATGTTGTTCAATTCAATATTCTTGATGCCATGAAGTTTCAAGATGATAAACAATCTATTATATGTTTGGATGTTATTGACATTAATGTGCAACAAGTTTTTGACTTAAGTGGTAGTGATAAATTGAATGTGGTTATAATAAGCTAAAGTTTTGATTCCATTTGCACAAAAGGAGAGGTTGCCATAGATGATGCTTTGGTTGATGCAGTCATGGCCTTGCAAGCTGTGTTGTACAAGTATGGTGAGGTTTTCATGATTCCCCTATTTCTCATATAAAACTTTTACCCTTTGTTTTGCATTAACCCGAGCTTGAATTAAAACCTTTGCTCAGTCATTTAAAGTATGTGTTTTTGGGTGAAAATAATACATTACCTATGATCATTGAAAAGAACTTAACAGATGTGCAAGATGAAAGGATTGTGCACATGCTTCGTGACCATAAAACTGCTATTTGGATGGATGTTGGCTGACATTAAGGGAATTAGTCCTTCCATGTGTATGCATCGCATACTTTTGGAAGAAAATTTGAAGCCAACAAGGGAGATGCAAAGGCATCTCAACCCACCTATGATGGAGGTAGTCAAGGCTAAAATATTGAAGTTGCTTGATGCCAAAGTTATCTACCCTATTTTGGATAGCAAGTGGGTAAGTCCTATAGTTCCTAAGAAAATGGGAATTACTATTGTGCAAAATAAAAATGATGAACTTGTGCCTACACATGTTCAAAGTGGGTGGAGAATGTGTGTTGATTATCGCAAGCTAAAATCAAGTATCACGTAAGGATCACTTTCCTTTACCTTTCATGGACCAAATGCTTGAGAGGTTGACTGGTAAATCTTTCTATTGCTTTCTTGATGGGTATAGTAGATATAATCAGATTGTTATTGCACCCGAAGATCAAGAAAATACTACTTTTACTTGCCCCTTTAGTACTTATGCATATAGAAGAATGCCTTTTGGTTCGTGTAATGCACCAGCCACTTTTCAAAGATGCATGATGAGTATATTTTCTTAGGAAGTCTAAATTATGTAGGTGAATTTTACAAGGATTTAGCCTTAGATTGCAAATTATTATTTGCACGATTAAAAAAGAATCCTCCAGAATAGAATAATGAGTTTACAGAAGCAGTTAAGAGGATAAAAACAAAGAGTTAAAGAACTCCCATGTCTCTGTATTCCTCATCCAGATACATTTAAAATAGTTGAAACAGATGCTTCCGAGATAGGATATGGAGGAACACTTAAACAAAAAATTGCTAATAAAGAGCAGTTGGTTAGATTTACTTCAAGAACTTGGAAGGGTGCACAACAAAATTATTCTACTATAAAAAAGGAAATATTATCAATTATCATGTGCATCGCTAAATTTGAATCTGACTAAATAAAAAAAATCTTATTAAGAATAGATTGCAAGTCTGCTAAAGGTATTCTTCTTAAAGATGTTAAAAATATAGCATCTAAACAAATATTTGCTAGATGGCAGGGAATCCTTTCTGTTTTTGAATTTGATATAGAATTTATTAAAGGAGAATCTAATTCTTTGCCTGACTTTCTAACTAGAGAATTTATTATGACCTCTCAATCTAATACTCTTGCAAAAAGAAACCTCTCCACTCCTAATATTGAGGAGACTGATAAAGATTTCTTATGCGATCAGGATTTCAAATATCCATATATTCCATTATCTTATAAAAAGATAGCACCAATTGAATAAAGGTATGCTAATTTAGCATCATATGAGATAGCCCCTTTCTATCTCAATAATCATCTTCCCCCTGAATTGGAACCCAGGAATATTTTATTCTATTTAAATATTCTTGTGGACACAGAATCAATTTCTCACAAACCTTGGATTCGAGCAGGGTCAGAATGGGGTATGGATTTATACCATCAAAAACAAATCAGAGATAGAAGAATATTTCCTTGGCTATATACTTATTTTGATTATATGGCTGCATGGGAAAACTTGCTTTTATTTGAAAACAAAGCAAGAAAGCATAACTGGTTTTTAAGGTTCACCCTCAATGAAGAACCTTCTCCCACTACTTGCTTTTATTTCGATTATCATGTTACAGCTTAGTATCAGCTTCCATGGATTGTTAAATGGGAATATATTGTAAAAGAATGTTCCTCTTCTGCCTTTGGGATTAATCAATCTGTCCCCTGGTTAATTCGAAGAACTCAAATTAAATGGTGGGACAACTTCTCTAATTTTGAAGAGAACCTTAATAATTTTCTAAAGCTAGGGATCTTTAGATCTAAACCTTCTTCTCAGAAACCTTTTATTAATGAAAATAAAAAGGTTCTTGATATGGTGAAAGGCTTATTAGCCTCCTCTTCTAGAGATGATGTTCAAAAGGAGCTCCTAAAAATTCTTGATGATAACAGTTCTGAGATGAGTCAAGATGACCCAGCCTATTTCCAGGACTCTCAGGACCCTCTGGACGAAGGAGTATAAGATTTTTTGGATGAAGAATCTCATCAGTAATTTTCTTTTCATAAAGCTAAAGTTTACTTTTCTAAAAGGAGAAAGACTTTGCTTTTCAAAAAGCCAAAGATATCTTTTCAAAAGGAAAAGAAGAATTTCGGTGACTTGAAGACAAAGTTCTTTAAAGAAAAGGATTTACTTTATAAAAGTAAGTATTCCCTTTCTAGCTGGCGGACCGACTCCAATCTATCTATGACACGTGCTCAGACAGAAGGATGAGCCTTATCTCAAGGAATCTGCTTTTACCAGCCTTATCTCTTAAGCAATCATGATAAGATTATTATTTAAGGGCCTTTGCCCTCTATTGCTTCGTAAGTTTTGAAGTTTAGGAGAAAAATCAAAAGTTTGAAAAAATAACATCTTTGAGTGTTTAGAGTGTTTTGTAAAATACGAGTGAAATTCTCAAGTTTGTAATGCTGGGTTTGTACCTGTAGCTACTATTGTTGTTGTAGTACCAGTGATGGTGTGGTGTACCTGTGCTTTATTGCTGTAATGAAGAATTTGTTTATGTAAGTTTTCTTTTACTCTTCTTTTATATTTGGTTATTAATCTGGGCTGCTAAATCATATTGCAGCTACTTCATATGCTCTATGTATTTTTGTTTTTTGTCTGCTAAATTATATTCCCCAAATGGTATCAGAGTCAGTAACCTTAAAGGATGGTAGAGTGTGATAATTGGCTTAAACTATCTGTCCATTAATCTTCAAAGTCGAGGAGTTAAACCCAGGAAACAAAGTCGAGGCATTTGCTAACCCGTGAAGTCTGGTGAGTGAAGGACGTTGAGGGTTAAGTAAGTCCTTTGATAGTTTGCCCCTTTGACTCGAAGATAAAATGGATGGTATTTTAAGAAGATTTTCAAACTCTGTTAATTCTTCTGGTTCTAGTTCTGATAACTTATCTAGGAATAATAATGAAGTTATTCTAGTAGAAAATATAGAAAAAGAACTTCAAAACTAGAATCTTCCTCAAACTTCTGATAGACAAGACTATATAATAAAAACCATGGAAGAGTCTATTCCTCTAAAAGAAGGTCAAGACACATTTAAACTCTTTTCTTCTAAATTGATAGAAGAACATAAGAAAAAATTTAAATATCTTCATATAGGAATGGTTTAGGTGGCATTAAAACCTTTAACCATATTTGGATTAAATACTTATGCCCTTATATGTATTAGGGATACGAGACACAATAAGTTTTCAAACTCCTTATTAAGGTGTATAGAATCAAGTCTTTGTGATGGTCCCATCTTATTTAGCTGTTATCCTAATTTCTCGATATCTTTAACTGATCAAAACATAATGAATACATTAACTTTAAATATTCAGTCTCATGGTTTTCATATGTTACCAGGATCTAAAAATGTAGTCCTAATATATAGGATTTATTACAAGGTTATGAACACTATGGTTCCAAATGCTAAGATTGAGTCTAAAAGAGGGGAAACCACACTTTTTTAGCTAATCCAGCTAAGACAAATATGGTGGTGCCTAAGACAATCACCTGGGATAAGGTAAATCTTCCTGAAACCTGAAAAATTGACCAAGGAATTCCTCCTAAGAAAATAAAGTCTCTCACTTAGAATCAGTAGTTGAATATACTGATGGTGATGTAGAGATAAAATTCTCTTGCAAACAAAAAGATTAAACTGAATCTAGGCGAGTCTTCTAGAAGGAGGTCTACGTCTTCAATTCCTGCCACTGAAACTGAAAGAAGACAAGTAATTGAGGGAATAATAAAATCTAAAGATCAGGTTAGTCACCCTCAGTACCAAGTAGAGACATCTTCAGAGTTAGGGTTAAAATCACCCTCAAGAAATAATTCGCCAACACCCTCTAAAATGGGATACAGCGTATGTATGATATCCTCTACAGAGTCGTTACACTCGTTTACCATTAAACATAAATGGTTTTATACAACTTTTAGTGAAAAAGAAAAAGATTACTGGATCTCTATGCATAAACAATATATGGAAAAATATCATAAGAAGCCAGCATTCTTTAAGTGGCTTGAACGAGCCTTTAGGTTCCACAAAAAAGATTGGCCCAATTTTGAGGATCCTAAGTTGGTTAATGTTCTAGAAAATGCTTATCAAAACTTTTTCACCAGGGAGGGAAAGAATATATCCAAAAGAAGCATCCATGTCAAGTGCCCTGGTTGAAATATCCAACCAAAATAATTATACAAATTTATTCCTAAAATCCTTAGGAAAACAGTCCTCAAGGATAGAAAATTTTCTAATTCAAAAAAAGTCATTCCAACAAATAATTCCTCATACTTCAGGATCTTCTAGTATAGAGTCTGCTAAGATAGATCCAATCATGATGAAACCTCCACCAGAAGTCAATCTGAAATTCAGAAAAGAATCTAGAATTAATGATAAAAATTTTGTGGATATTCTAGTCAACAGGTTACAAAATCTGAATATATCTGAAAAGAAAAGTGTCAACATGCTGAGTCAAAACCAGGAAAAGTCAACCAGAAAAGACTCACATTTAGAAGTTAATAAGCTTCATTAGAATAAGACAACTCCAACTACCCCATCTAAAATGAGTAACCCAAGACCCTCACTGTTAGATCTTCAATACGAAGATAATGCTATTCAAGACAGGGTCCAGTTTGATGGCAAGTCCATAGTTGAATGGAACATTGATAGACTGGTAGAATACCAAATACTCCAAACAACAAAACACATGCTAATGTAGCATGTAGGTCAATGGTAACACTGACAGGGAAATAGCCTTAGCCATAATCAGTGGGTTTACAGGACAATTGTTAGGATGGTGGGATTTCCACTTGTTAGATATCTCTAAACAAGAGATCTTAAATTCTGTGAAACAGGAAAATGGAAATCTAATAACTGATATAGTTAACACATTAATTTACACAATTATAAACCACTTTGTTGGAGCTAATATGCTTAGGTTAGATAGATCACACGAACAACTGATTAATCTTAGGTGTCCAGATCTATCTCACTTCCAGTGGTATAAAGATGTGTTCTTATCTAGAGTTTATCAGAGACCAAACAGTCAAGCTGATTTTTGGAAAGAAAAGTTTTTAGCAGATCTCCCAACTCTGTTTGCTAATAAAATTAGAAATAAACTAAAAGATAAGCATGGTGGTAATATACCACAGTAGCTATACTTATGGAGAGTTAGCTTCAAAAGTAGTGTCAGAAGGAATATCATTATGTAATGATATTAGGCTAAAACGACAAATTGACAAAGAGAAATTAAGCGGAAAAAGAGCTTTAGGAAATTTTTTGAACAATTTGGATATCCCACAAGTAGCCAATTTAAGCAGTCTAAAAAAACTCATAAATTTCAGAAGAAATTCTCTAATAAACCTTACAAGAGAAAACAATTTAAAAAGAATAAAAAGTCAAAGACTGGTTATTATGAATCCAACAAGAAACCTTTAGTTAAGGAAGCTAATTACAAAAAAGTTCCTATTTGTTATAAGTGTAGAAAACTGGGTCATTTTCAAAATAAATGTATAGAAAAGGAACATTTGAATGCTTTTATAATAGAGCAGTATAATTCAGACTCTAGTATAGAAGAGTCAGAAAATGATTATAACTCTGAGTCAGAATTATCTGAAAAATCAAAATGTTGTTCAGATAATGACTATGAAGAATGTATCCTAAAAACTATAGGAGTGAACAATCTTAGTATAAACGTCTCGTCAAAAGAAGAAAGTCTAATTTTAGACTTAATTGATAAAATAACAGACCCTGAAGAAAGAAGAATACAGTTAGAAAACTATATTCATATGTCTAACAAGGGTAAAAGTTCAGTAATAAAAGGAAGTATAAAAGATGATTCTTATTCCTTTAAGAATATTATAGAAAGAGTGAAAACTGTTAACTCTTCATCAAAGGAACCAACTATTGCTGATTTAAAATCAAAAATTAATGAAATAAAAGAAGTAAGAACTCTAAAACAGAGAGTTTCTAATCTTGAAGAATCAGATGAAGATCAGTTCCAAGATATTATATGGGAATCATCAAAAGAAACAAAAAATCCAGAACCTGAAAACAGAGGAAAAGATATAATAATACAGGAACCTGAAGAAGGAACTATAAACATCCTTAATGATCCAGAAGGATGGATCTGTGCTATAGACTTAGTTATAGCACAAAAATGGTTCACTAAGATAACCATAGTTATAAATATTGAATTCATTTTTCAGTCTGTTGCCTTTAGGCACGTTTTTCCATTCACTGAGTACATGGACTCACCACTCTTCTGTTAATGTTTTTTTTAGTAACAAGATCTCCAATGACGTCAACCACCGATACTGGGCTTGCCGAGTGTTTATCAGCAAGGTATAATCAAGATCACTTGCTTGAAGTCAAATGATGAAAGTTTGCAGTCATAATAAAGTTCTGAATCATTGTATTTTGTCTTGTGTGGTAGTCTAATTATTATTATTTATGACATGGCTGGAGCGAAGCTCCTCTATGTATACTATAGTTATTATGGTTTGGTTGTATGTAACTAGGATTATATGTTTGTATTTTTGCGCATGTTCCAGTTTACAACAATGTGGAACATTGTTGCTTTGTTCACAACACAAATGAATATTGGGTCCTCCGAAGCTAGATTGAAGAATTAATCAAACATGGTGACTTCACTAGAATGAGCTCCGGCAAGATGATAGGAGAAACCTACTAGGAAAAATGGAAGGAAGGGATGAAAGCCCCTTACAATGTGTAATGAGAATTAGAATATGAAGAAAGAAGATGGTTAGAGGCCATTGACACAGATTTGCATCAGCACTTCACTTGAAATATTATTATCTTGTCTTGCTTAGTTATTGCAATTAACCTAGGATTTTTAATCAATTATAAGCATGTTATTTCTATGTCTTATTATAGAAATAAAGACATTAAGATCAATTATAAGTGAATTAAGTTAAACAAAACGCATTAAGATCATACCTGAATTGACTACACAAGACATATAGGTATATTCCTATCCTCTACACAAATCAAACTCAAAAACATGTGTTAAATTCAAACAAGTGCTAATTCATTCAAGGCTTAATCTAAATTCCCCTTCCTAAGTTCCTTTAGGTTTCCTACTTCAGTAGAAATGATGGTCAATCAAATAAAGACATTAAGCATAAAACGAATTAGATAAATCATATACCAATACCTAAGAAATCCATAGATAAAGAGTGTTATCAAGCTACATGTTGCAATTCTATAAAGGAAACTAGTCCTTACTACTTAGTGTAAACATGGTTTCAACTATAATAAACATTAAAGGAATATAATAAAAGTAAAGAAAGAGTAAAAGTTGAGAAAGCTATGAAGGTTGTCAGTCTTCAAGCTCCTACGTTCCTTGTCCCACTTGCTTCCTTGCACCTTGTCAGTCTTCAGCCTCCTTTGTCTTGCCTGTTTTGAGCATTTTAAGCCCAAATTTAATTTCCAATGAGACTCCTTCTTTTATTAGACCTTTAAAAAAAAAAAAAAAAGACTAAGTTAATTTAATTAGAACTCCTATAAATCACTTAATCCTAATCCTAAACTTAAATTTTTGCTAGTCCTCAAGCAAAAGAAAACTAAACACACCAACAAAAACTAATAGGTGTGTGTGTTCATTATCTTTTAACAAAGGAATGCATGCAATCCAGATAAGTTTATGGCCAGGTAAAATCACATTTAGCATTCAAACCTATAACTGTGCTTTTCAACTCTCTCTCAACTAATGGTATGATAAAAAGAAGTTATAGGGCTCAAAATCACCCTAGGCACATTATTCATTCTAGGACCTTGTTGGAACTCTCTTCACATTCCAAGTAATACACCCATACTTGGCTTACACTTTTCTTTTATCTCCCATAAATTCACACTTTTTCTTTTCTTCACTCCCCCCCTTTTTTTCACAATATGAAGGAATTTTGATCATAATTCTAAAGAATTCCCATACCCCTAACATTGCCCTCACTGTTATAACAAAAGGCACAAGGTACTTTCTTTATACTTGAAGCATGCATTCCTTTCTTAACAACTCTATGGCATACCCCCAAGCTTATTTCATTCTATTATGAAGAATGAGGTGAACATGGAACACAAATTAACTCTCTTTTCCCATCATATAACTCCGTAATCTTCCTAGAAAGATCAATATGCTTAAAAGTGAAGGGTGCAAAAGGAAATTAAAAAGGGTTAGGGGAAAAATTAATGTGGTTGAACAAGAAAAGGTCAAATTAATCTCAATGCAGTAAACTAGGGATACAATATATTAAGTTTGGCACGAAAAGCTCAAATAGTCCAAATATGGCCTAAATCATGTCCCTAACTTAGCTTTTGTCTAGGATTTCACCTAAAGAGAGAATTAAACACATTTATAAGGTTCCTAACTAAATATGAACTCCCTATAAAAAAGGTCTCTAAATAAGCAACACAATCACAAGAAAAAAAAATCAAAGTGCATAAAAGTGTTGGAAATCACATCCTATAATGCTACAAACTTAAAAATTTAACATGAATGTCAAGAGCATGTGAAAACTAACATCTTATCATAGGATGAGTGATTTCATCATAAAAGAATAATAACATATTGGCTAGCTAAACAAACTACAAAAAATTACAAGCATCAAACATCAAAACAAAACAACCCAACACCCCCAAACTTAAGACAAACATTGTCTTCAATTTTTAAAATATTCAAAATGAATAAGGATAGAAATACTCCCTAGAATTTAGGCAAGTTAGAAAGAACATATTCCTTCTCCACATTGTATTTAAAGCATCCAAGCTTGAAAGGAAGTTGAAAGGGGTCAAAACAGGAAAAAAGGGTTTGCTAGGGGTACTAGGGGCGGGTGCCAGCTTGTGGGTGCCAGCCTTTGCGTGCTGTGGTGCCCTAGACACGAGTTGAAATTCCCCTTCTAGTGCCAAGGCACCATCCTCTTTGCCTAGTTCAATTTTTCTGCGCTATAGCGTTGCTTTCTTGTACCTATAGTAAAAACATGAAAACTTATTTAAAAACATTCTAACAAATCAAAAACTAAGATGCAAAGTTAAAGATCTTAGGTTGCCTTTAAACTAGGACGAATTTGTAGTCGTTAGCTTGACTTTTGTATGCTTAGCCTTGTCCTCCCAAGCCATGGAAGTTTTAGGACAATTATTTTCTTCAAAATTCATAAATATCTTCCAATTCCTCTTGTATTTTTTTTTTTGTGAGCTTGTATTGGCCATGGCATGATCTCCTTTGGGAATCTCCTTCAAGAGCTTTAGCTTCCTTATTGTTTGATCCCACCACTTGATAGCTTTCTTTCTTCTTGAGCTTGTAGTCTTCAAGGGTGGTGGCCTACGAATTGAAGAGTGCTTTAAAGGTAAAGGTGTGTCAAGAGGAGTAATCTTTTCTTGAACTCCTTCATGCACAACTTCAATTGCATAACATTCATCGGTTCCAAAAGGAAACATCATAGCCTTGAAAATGTCAAACATCACTTCTTGGCTAAGAATGTTCTCCCCTAAATAATGGAGATTTCCTTATCTTCCCCAAAATAACTTATCCACTTTGATTAGGACATCTCTAATGATTCCCCTTGGATAAGCTTGTGACCAATCTGCTAGTTGCAAGGTCACCTTAGTTGGTTTGTTCTTCCCTTTTTAAGTCCAACCTTCAAGTTGATGCTTGCTCCCAAGTCACATAAAGCTCTACCACTAAAGGACTTGCCAAAAGAAATTGGTATGTTGAAACTACCCGGATCCTTGAGCTTTGGTGGTAGTTTCTTTTGGAGGATAGCACAACACTCTTTGGTTAAAGCAACTATTTCGTGGTCCTCTATTTTACACTTCTTAGATAAGATATCCTTTATAAACTTGACATATGTAGGCATTTGTTCAAGATCTTGTATAAAAGGAATGTTGATGTGCAACTTCTTAAATGCCTCCACAAATTTATAAAATTTCTAATCAAGCTTTGGCTTTTGAAGGCGTTGAGGGAAAGGTAGAGGTGGGTATGTAGAAGAATTTTCATTGGGAGCTTGAACCTCCTTTTGATGGCTTTACAATCCTCCATATTAGGATTCCCTTATCTTGGATTTTGTACAATATCACTAGGTAGAGCAACTTGAGAACGGCTTGTAATGGCATTGGCTAGCTAGCCTATTTGATTCTCAAGGTTCCTAAGTGATGCCACTTGGATTTGGATTATGGAATTCATCTTGGATATGTATTGCACAAATAATTCTTTAGTAGATGGCTTCTTTTCAAGTGTAGGAATTTGTGTTTGTGACCAAACACCAATTGGATAAGTGAGCTTTACTTCATTGGATCTTTGCTTTATTGGATTTCCCTTGATTACTCCAAGAAAAATTTGGGTGGTTTCTCTGCCCTAGATTATAGGTGTTGGAGTAAGATTACCTTGCTGCCTATTGTAATTGCTTAAGTAATTTGCAACATCATGGTTGTTTTGGCACAACTCTTTTGCATATGAATCCCCCACACATCTCATAAGCCATAGCTTGGCTTCTTTTTAATTGTTCTCCAAGAGTGTCAATTTTCTTTCACAAGAAAGCTATTTGTGTTAACGGTATCCAACTCATGAACTCTAGCAACTTTTTGAGTCGACAGTGTTTTGGAAGGCCATTGATAGTTATTGGCAGCCATCTCCTCAATTAATTCAAATGCTTCATCAAGGATTTTCCCCATTAAAGCCCCACCAGCTGCTACATCAATTATCATCCTTGTTTTGATCAACAAACTGTTATATCTTCTAAGCAACTCCTTTAAAAGATCCCATGCTTCATAAAGAGATTCAGACACAAGTTGCATGAAAGAAGTGATTTTATTTTGTAACTTGGATGTTTTGGCTGGTGGAAAGAATTTGGCTAAAAACTTTTGGGCCAATTCTTCTCATGTTGTAATAAAGTAGTAGGGGAGTGCAAGCAGCCAGCTCTTTGCCATTTCTCGAAGTGAGAAAGGAAAGAGGCTCAACTCATTACATCATCCAAAACTCCAATGATTTTGAAAGTGTCACTAAGCTCCAAGAAGCTTATAAGGTGGGATTTCGGATCATCATTTGGAAATTCATAAAATTGCACCATCTGCTGAATCATTTGGATTTGGTTGTGCTTGATTTCAAAATCATTGGCTTGGATTGCCAGCCTTTTTATGCTTAAATGTGGAGTGTGCAAGAGGAATTACAAAGTCCTGCAAGAACTTGGGTTCTTGATCATTAGCCATTGCTGGAATTTGGCTTTATGCTTGTTGCTTCTCCTTCGAAGTTTTCTATATGTCTTATCGATCTAAGGAACCAAAAGAATAAGCTCCAAGTTACGAGTTCTTCGCATGCACGATCAAGAGTACCTGAAAAAAAAAAAAAAGTTATTGATTTAAAACTAGAACTGGTTGGTATCAATATTAACAAAAACTTGACACAAAAACCTATGCAAGTGTACATATCATTCTCAAGTAATGTAGAGTATCATTCCCAGAAGGAGTTTATTCAAACAATTGCAATTTGGGTAGATTATGAACTAATTTATACAAACAGCAAATTAACACAAGGATAAACTGGAGATAAACCTAGAACTACAACTTCCCTCAACACTTCGCCTGAATTATTATTATCTTGACTTGCTTAGTTATGGAAAAGAATTATTAACCTAGGATTCATAAACAATTTGCATATTCCTATGTGAATTAAGTTAAGCAAAACTCATTAAGATCATACCTAAATTGGCTACACAAAGGCATATATGTGTATTCCTATCCTATACACAAATCAACTTAACAATGTGTGTTGAATTCAAATAAGTGCTAATTCATTCAAGGCTTAACCTAAATTCCCCTTCCCAAGTTCCTTTAGATTTCCTAATTCAATCTAAGAGATGGCCAATCAATTAGAGGCATTAAGCATAAAACGAATTAAATAAAACATATACCAAAACCTAAGCAATCCATAGATAAAATATTACCAAGCTACATGTTGAGTTCTAGTTGCAATTCTGGAAAGGAAACTCCTCCATGCTACTTAGTGTATAGAGAAAGCTATGAGGTTGTCAGTCTTCAAGCTCCTACGATCCTTACTCCTCTTGCTTCCTTGCACCTTTGATAAGCTATCATACTCTAGAAAAAACATAGCTAACTTGTGTTTCCAATTGTCTCTAAGTCCTAAAAGTAGTCCCTCTTATATCCCTACCTAAGCTTCTTGGACAACTTTACAGTGGTTTAGGCACTGTGACCTCAGCTTTTTGGCGCCATGGCTACAACTTTCTGGCCCTGGGGTGCCCGTCTCCTAGGCAGCCTTCCTTGAATAGTGCATTTTGAGCCCAAATTAGACTTCCAATAGGTGTGTGTTCATTATCTTTTAACAAAGGAATGCATCCAATCCAGAAGTTTATAGCCAGGTAAAATCACATTTAGCATTCAAATCGATAAATGCGCTTTTCAACTCTCTCTCCACTTATGATAAAAAGAAGTTATAAGACTCAAAATCACCCTAGGCACATTATTCATTCTAGGACCTTGTTGGAACTCCCTTCACATTCCAAGTAATACACTCATACTTGGCTTCCACTTTTCTTTTATCTCCCATAAATTCACACTTTTTTTGTTCTTCACTCCTCCCATTTTTATTCACAAATTGAAGGAATTTTGATCGTAATTCAAAAGAATTGCCATACCCCTAAACTTAAAATTAACATTGCCCTCACTGCTATAACAAAAAGCATAAGGTACTTCCTTTACTTGAAGAACACATTCCTTCTTAACAACTCCATGGCACACCCCCAAGCTTATTACATTCAATCATGAAGAACGAGGAGAACAAGGAACACAAATTAACTCCCTTTTTTTCCATCATATAATTCCGTAATCTTCCTAGAAAGATCAATGTGCTTAAAAGTAAAGGGTGCAAAAGGAAATTATAAAAGTTCTATCTATCAATACATATGGTCTTGGACTATCAATAATGATCAAGGATATTTGAGATTTTTTGCTTATATGAGTTTTTTCTATACCTCAATGTTGGGATTAGTTACCAGTTCTAATTTGATACAAATTTTTATTTTTGGGTTAGGGGAAAAATTAATATGAAAAAGGTCAAACTAAGCTCAATGCGGTAAACTAGGGATACAATATATTAAGGTTGGCATGAAAAGTTCAAATGGTCCAAAGATGACCTAAATCATGTTCCTAACTTAGCTTTTGTCTAGGATCTCACCTAAAAAGAGAATTAAACACATTTATAAGGTTTCTAACTAAATAAAAGTGCATAAAAGTGTTGGAAATCACATCCTATGCTACGAACTTAAAAATTTAACATGAATGTCAAGAGCATGTGAAAACTAACATCTTATCATAGGATGAGTGATTTCATCATAAAAGAATAATAACATATTGGCTAGCTAAACAACCTATGAAAATTACAAGCATACATCAAAACAAAACAACCCAATACCCCCCAAACTTAAGACGAACATTGTCTTCAATTTTAAAAATATTCAAAATGAATAAGGATAGAAATACTCCCTGGAATTTAGGCAAGTTAGAAAGAATATATTCCTTCTCCACATTGTATTTAAAGTTTCCAAGCTTGAAAAGAAGTTGAAAGGGGTCAAAACGGACAAAATGGGCTTGCTGGGGTGCCAGCTTTTGGGTGCTAGCCTTTAGGCATTGTAGTGCCCTAGACACTTGAGACACAAATTGGCCAGTTGGCCAATGCCTTAACTAATAGGCCACAAGGTTCCCTTCCTAGTGACACTGAGCCTAATCCAAAGAAGGACAAAGAGCAATGCAAGGCCATCACCCTTAGAAGTGGTAAAACAGAAGAGGAGCCAAATAAACAAATTGAAGTTGTGCACAAACCAATTGAAGTAGACAATTCAATTAAAAAGAAAAAGGAAAAAGTTCAACCTAATGAATCTAATGTCCCTACTCCACCACTACCCTTTTCTCAAAGATTTCATAAGAAGAATCTTGACAAGCAATTCCAAAAGCTCCTAGAAGTGTTCAAAAAGCTTCACATCAACATACCATTTATTGAAGCCTTAGAACAAATGCCGAGCTATGTCAAGTTCATGAAGGACATCTTGTCCAAGAATAAAAGGATGAAACTGTTGCTCTAACTGAAGAATGTAGTGCTATACTACAAAAGAAACTCCCACTAAAGTTAAAGGATCTAGGTAGTTTTACTATCCCTTGCACTGTTGGTACTCAATTTTTTGGTTAGGCTTTATGTGATCTAGGAGCTAGTATTAATTTAATGCCTTTGTCTGTATACCAGAAATTAGGTTTGGGGGAAGTTAAGCCTGCTTCAGTTACATTGCAACTAGCTGATAGGTCTCTAACCTATCCAAGGGGAATAGTAGAGGATGTGCTAGTAAAAGTTAATAAATTGATTTTTAGAGGTAACATTTAATGTGTTCAAGACTAAGAAGATAGGTAAATCCTCCTCAAGAGATATGTTTAGATAATTATCCTATTGACTATTGAAGCATCTATAATTTCTAGTACTAATTGTGAAGATGATGATTTTATTAAGTGCATGAAATTATTAAATATTTCACCATTTATAGCAAGATCAAACTTGAAGTTTGAATCTCTAGACATTCCTGTATCTACACCTCAGCTTCTAAGCCCTCTATTGAAATGCCACCTACATTGGAGCTAAAGTAGTTGCCACCATATCTAAGATATGCTTTTACTAGTCCATTATCTATTGTGCCTGTTACTATTTCTACTACTCTTACTAACATGCAGGAAGAGACACTCCTTCGTATACTAAGAGAATACAAGAAGGCACTAGGATGGACCATTGCTGACATCAAAGGCAAAAACCTTTTCTTTTGCATTCATAAAATTTTGATGGAGGATAGTCAAAAAGACACCATTGACCATTAAAGGTGGCTCAATCCAAGCATGAAAGAGGTAGTCAAGAAGGAAGTTATAAAATTGCTATATGTAGGCATCATATACCCCATCTCGGATTGCTCATAAGTAAGTCCAATTTAGTGCATACCAAAGAAAGGAGGGATAACAATTGTGGCCAACTCCAAGGCCACAAGGAAAGACCACTTTCCTCTTCCTTTTATTAATCAAGTTCTTAATTGGTTGGCGGGTAAAGAATTTTACTTCTTTTTAGATAGTTATTATGGGTATAACCAAATAGCTATAGCCCCAAAGGACTAAGAAAATACCACTTTTACTTGTCCTTTTAGCACCTTTGCTTTTAGAAGGATGTCTGTTAGTCTTTGTAATGCACTCTCTTATTCCCTCCTTCCTTTTAGTTTCTTTGTATGTTCTTGATGATTTGTTTAGTTGTAGTCATGTTTACATTCAATAGCATGAGCTAAATCCTTTTTCTAGGATTATAACGGAACTCACATGTAGCTTGACTTAATTTTATCTATGGTTTGCTTAGGGTTTGATAATTATGATATTTATGTTAGTCTATATTCATTGCTTCTAATTGTTTGATCATCAATTAGATTGATTTAGTAATTTAGAGGTACCTTGACAAAGGGAATCTAGGTTAGCCTTGAATGATATAACGCATTTGAATTCATTCACTTAGTTGGTTGATGTTATAACTTGAGGATGTAACGCATAATTTGGAATATTGTGCATAGGTTATAAAGAATATATATGTGTATATTTATAAAATTAATAATTATAACCTTATTAGTTGATTGGAACTTAAATTTTTTTTTTTTTATAAAGGTATTTTAGTAGGATTTTAAATTGATTGGTATATATATATATAGAGAGAGAGAGAGAGAGAGAGAGAGATTACATTATTTAATTAATTTTCTCCTCTTCTTCTTTCTCTAGCTGACTTAGTCTTCCCAAAATTCTGCTTTCCCCCTGTTGTCGATCACGTGAATTCTCCAACTTTTGCTAGGCTTATTGAACTTGTGGAAGGTAGTTAGATGGTTCCCTCACCATTCCTATGTTAGTAACTTAGTTCCTATGCTCTATTTGCTAGTTGAATAAGTTCTTATAGTTGATTTTGGTATGAAATATGTTGACTGCCTGAATTACAGTTTGGTTTGGGGGTTTTAATACTAGCAGCACCAATCTCTAGTTAGTTTGAAGTCTTAGATGGTATAGGGGTGTTGTGGTGAAATTGGATTCAGATTATGGTGTATGGGGATGACAGTGAGGGTTAGCAGATTTTGTTGGCACCGTTTCCTTTGAATTGCCAGCCGAGCTTAAGATGTGGAAGGGGGGTGATGATTTGGTCATGGCAGCAAAACTTCCATAGGCGCAAGCAGTGTCCTGGCCCAATGAAGTTGGCTGGAAAAGGTTGGCCATTTCGGCCGTGGGATGCCTTTGGAAGGTGAACACATGAATCTGATTTTGTTTGTGCTGTGAAGGGGGATAGGGCTGTAAATGAATGCTTGTGTTAAGGATAAACTAGTAAAGCAAGCAAGTGAATAGTAAAAGAAAAAGGTGTGGCCGTGGGTGGAATGAGAGAGTGGAAGACTACCTATTGCTATACAAATATAGGTAGATGTTCATGGAATATTAAAATGAAATCAAGGACTAATTGAATTTAGTTAAAGAAGAAGTGTACTAAAAATAATCATAACTAGTAATTACTTGCAATTCCGTACGAAAAGTTTGTTACTTAATTAGTTCACTGATGATAATGACTAATTAAGTGTTGGGTATCCTTGGTAATAATCACATGTATATAAATATTAATATGAGTTAAAATGGAATAGCTTATATAGAATTAGATATATGACTATTACTATAAATAATATATATGAATTTCTGATTTATTTATTTTTCAGCTCTAGAGCATGTCGTGGATATTGCAACACCTTCGCAGACTAGATGGATAGACGAATCACGTCCTTGATCTAGTGAGTAAATTATGTGCTTTATTGTTATCAGATTTTTTTTGTGCAACTATAAGTATATTTGAATTGTTGTGTTATAAGGCAAAATAAACAAATAAGTATTTCAATGATTTAATTGAATGGTATGTGATTGATAAGGGCCAACAATGTGTTTTATGAGAAATGGTTTTCATCTTTGAAATTAAAGTCCAGGTGCACCTAGGCTATTTGAATTTGAAAATTGATATGAGTTGTTCTGATTCTGACAATTGTTTTAAAAACAATTGGAGTGCTCAGCCTTGGTGGGATGGATTTGTGTACGGAGAATCACTTGTTGTGCGGGTGCATAAATGCTCAGTGGGGGAGAGATATTGTTGTGCAGGGCTGAATTACTCGTTCGCCCTTTGATTGTTTAATTGGTTGTTTAATTGTAGGTTTGCTTGTATGATTTGTTTGCTATTTTGAAATTGTGAACTAAGCGAATTGTGATTGTATGACCATGATAATTACGTATGTGCATGAATAAATTTAAATATGATTTTTAAAACTATGCTGTTACCCATAGGGTACTTGATTTGCTCACTAAGTCTTGTGACACATTCTTTCCTTTGTGTTTTTTATTTAGTTTCCAGGAAACTGCTATTGATCGCTATAGAGTTGCTACCTGTTGACTTTGCTGTGGCAAAGTATATCTCGGATATCGCATACTTGGATTGTAAAGGAAGACACTTGCAGTCACTTTAGGTGTTCTGCATTAATGTTAGAGATATATACTGAGTTTACCATGATGATTACATGTTTTGTTAGGAGCGGAGCTCCTCTGTATATTATGATATTATAATTCATTATTGACTTTGTAACCAAATTGTTTGTTTATGTTATGGGTATGTTCCACTGTATGGGAAAACTCTGCCAATATTTTCAATAATCGTTTTATGTTTAATTGTCGATACTGGATTTTATTTTAACTCTATAATATTTAGTAGTATTAACTATAATGTGTTTCTAAGTTGTGACGCACATTACTTGAATATTCAAGGTTACGGGGGTAGGGATACCCATTCTGCTAGCTAGTCACACTTCCATTTGGGGGTGTGAGAGTTGAGTTTGTTTTGTATATAGGATGACACATACTTATATATCTTGTGTGGCCAATTTAGGTTTTTTTTTTTTTTTTAATGAACCTTGCTTAATTCAATTCTCATAGAAATACAATGAATTGATTGATTAACTAATTGGAACTTTTTTGTAATTAGCTTCCTTGACTAAAGGTTTCTTACTGGATTCATAATAACCAGTCTTTGACTTTTCATTCCTGTTTCACAGAATTTAAGATCTCTTGTTTAGAGATATCTGACATATGGAAATCCCACCATCCTAACAATTGTCCTGTAAACCCACTGATTATGGCTAAGGCTATTTCTCTGTCAGTGTTACCATTGGACCTACATGCTACATGCTACAACATACATTAGCATGTGTTTTGTTGTTTGAAGGATTTGGTATTCTGCCAGTCCATCAATATTCCACTCAACTATGGACTTACCATCAAACTGGACCCTATCTTGAATAACATTATCTTCGTACTGAAGATCTAATGGTGAAGGTCTTGGGTAATACATTTTAGATGGAGCAGTTGGAGTTGTCTTATTCCAATGAAGCTTATTAACTTCTAAATGTGAGTCTTCTTTGGATGACTTTTCCTGGTTTTGAATCAGCATGTTGACAGTTTTCTTTTCAGATATATTCAGATTCTGTAACCTGTTGACTAATTCATCCACAAAGTTTTTATCATTAATTCTAGATTCTTTTTTGAATTTCAGATGGACTTCTGGTGGAGGTTTCATCATGATTGGATCTATCTTAGCAGAATTATTAGAAGATCCTGAAGTCTGAGGAATTATCTATTGGGACGACTTTTCTTGGATTAGAAAATTTTCTATCCTTGAAGACTGTTTTCCTAGAGATTGAAGGAATAAATTGGTATAATTATTTTGGTTGGAAATTTCAACCAAGGCACTTGACGTGGATGCTTCTTTTGGTATAGTTGAGTAAGGATTAGCTATTATTTCTCCTTTAGACTTTTTGACTGAAAGTGATGACTCTGGGGGATGAACTGCTACTATATTCTTTCCCTCCCTAGTGAAAAAGTTTTGATAAGCAGTTTCTAGAACATTAACGAACTTAGGATCCTCAAAATTGGGCCAATCTTTTTTATGGAACCTAAAGGCTCGTTCAAGCCACTTAAAGAATGCTGGCTTCTTTTTATATTTTTCCATATACTGCTTGTGCATAGAGATCCAGTAATCTCTTTCTTTTTCACTAAAAGTTGTATAAAACCATTTATGTTTGATGGTAAACGGTGGTAACGACTCTGTAAAGGATAACAAGCATACGCTGTATCCCATCTCAGTGGGTGTTGGTGAATTATTTCTTGAGGGTGATTTTAACCCTAACTCTGAAGGTGTTTCTACCTGGTACTAAGGGTGACTAACCTGATCTTTAGATTTTATTATACCCTCAATGACTTATCTTCTGTCAATTTCAGTGGTAGGAATTAAGGACATAGACCTCCTTCTAGACGATTCTCCTAGATTCAGTTTAATCTTTCTGTTTGCAGAGAATTTTATCTCTACATCTCCATCAGTATATTCAACTACTGATTCTAAGTCTCTAGACTCTATTTTCTTAGGAGGAATTCATTGGTTAATTTTCCAGGTTTCAGGAAGATTTACCTGATCCCACGTGATTGTCTTAGGTGCCACCATATTTGTCTTAGCTGGATTTTGCTATAAAAAGTGTGGTTTCTCCTCTTTTAGACTCAATCTTAGCATTTGGGGACATAGTGTTCATTACTTTGTAATATATCCTATATATTAGGACTACATTTTCAGATCCTGGTAACATATCAAAACCATGAGACTGAATATTTAAAGTTAACGCATTCATTATGTTTTGATCAGTTAAGGATATTGAAAAATTAGGATAACAACTAAAGAAGATAGGACCATCACAAAGGCTTGATTCTATAGATCCTAATAAGGAGTCTGAAAACTTATTGTGCCTCATGTCCCTAACACATATAAGGGCAGAAGTATTTAATCCAAATCTAGTTAAAGGTTTTAACGCCACCTGAACCATTCCTATATGAAGATATTTAAATTTCTTCTTATGTTCTTCTATTAATTTAGAAGATAAGAGTTTGAATGTATCTTGTCCTTCCTTTAGGGGAATTGACTCTTCCATGGTTTTAATTACATAGTCTTGTTTTAGACTAAAACTGCCTTTCCTATAAATTTGTCTATCAGAAGTTTGAGGAAGATTCCAGTTTTGAAGTTCTTTTCCTATATTTTCTACAAGAATAACTTCTTTATTATTCCTAGACAAGTTATCAGAACTAGAACCAGAAGAATTAACAGAGTTTGAGAATCTCCTTAAAATACTAGCCATTTTTTCTTCGAGTCAAAGGGACAAACTGTCAAAGGACTTACTCAACCCTCAACGTCCTTCACTCAACGGACTACACGGATTATCAGATGCCTCGACTTCATTTCCTGGGTTTAACTCCTCGACTTTGAAGATTAATGAACATATAGTTTAAGACTATTATCACACTCTACCAACCTTTAAGGTTACTGGCTCTGATACCATAAAGGGAAAAGAAAATTTTCTTATGTCTCTAAAGGAAGAGATAGAGTATAAGAGAATTGAGCAACAATTGAAATCTCCAAAGCTTCAAAATGAAATTAATAAATTTCAAACAAGTGTTATCTTATTCAAGGCTAAACTTAGATTTCCACCATGCTTATTACCACCATGCTTATCTTTGACACAATCAGACCACCTTAACAAGTCTAACCAACTGGTAAGCCTGGGAAGAAGGGAAGAAAGGGCCAAATTGAAGTTGAAGATAAGGCTAAGGCATCAAGCACCAGATGGCATAGAACAAGCATGAGCCTTAGGTGTGATGGGTGCATGCAATATAGCTATCATAACCCAATATAGTAAAGTCGAGTTCTAAACGTAAAGTATAAATTTTTGTCACAAATAAACACTTGTATATATAAGTATAAATTTACATTTATTCATTTATACACATGTAATTAGATAATTAATTTTCACCACATTAGTGGTTGATCTGAATCTTGAAATCAACTTGTGTAAACTAAATGAAGTGTGCAACAAGTGTGTAGATAAATTAGAAAATATCTATCTACAATATAAAATTATACATAAATATATCCATATATATGTATGTATATATACACACAAGCAAAGAATAAAACACACCACATATTCTACTTTGTTGACCTTGACTAAAACTTTTCTTTCTTTCTTTTTATTTATTTTTATTTCCTTTAATTATCTGCACGCAGTTCTCTCACTTGGCCGGTTATAGCCTCCTCGGTATCTAGGTTATTCTAGTTTTCTCTTTTCCTTCTCTGCTTTACTGTGAATCTCTCCTTGTGTAGCCAACCATTGAAGTTTTTTTTTTTTTTTTTCTTGAACTCAAACTCCTCCTTTATTTCCTTGCTTTAATTTTGCTCTTGCTCGGCCTAAATTTGATGGTAGCAGCCGAGAGCCAGCTTCTCTGTTTTGAGTTGCAGCAACCTTGTTCTTGGTCTACAGCAACTGTGAGCTTCTTGATGTCCATTATCTTAGATCTGTTTGATTGCTCTTGACATATACAAAGTCAGATTGTGATTGAGGTGAGTAAAATTTTTCCTTTTGATATATTTCACATCTAATTAAGTATCCCTTCATTCCAACATCTGGTTTCATAAATAAATAACTACATTCTTTCTTGGAATATGACCCTAGGTTGATTTAGCCATCTGATACATGTTAAATAGAATTATTACAATCCCTAGTTGTAAAAAACAGATGTCAGCTAAAGAACGAAAGTAAACTTTTATCTCAGAGGGGATTACTTAAGGTACAGACTATGGCTTTAAGTATTCTAATTTGTGGAAAAGGTTACTCTCACCCATTTATGTGGTATATAGAAGAAAAGAAAAACAAAATGATTATGGAGGCTTAAGTCTTAACATATGATAGGCTGATAGCCTTTATTGGTTTTGACTTATGACGACTAATTGTAGTTCAGTTAGAGGAGATGGAGAACAGGGTTATGAATGAAACTGATGATATGTGTATGGAAAGGTATAAGGTGTTCTTGAAGCAATATAACAAGTTGGTGGAGGAAAATAAGGATAAACTGGAGGAGGAAACTTATAAGTATGACCCAGATTACCATATTAGTAGAAGGAAAAGAGGTAAGGATTACAAGGAGGGCATGTATGAACTTCTATTTTATTATCCTAGCCAAATTTATGAAGGGAAAGAGACTACTTTGCATCTCTATCAAGGAGCATTTGTTGGCATTGGTGGTGTATATGATGGGTAAATATTGTTTTCCATGTAGGTCTTTCTAGTATTCCTAAAAGTGTTTTTTTTTTTTTTTTTAAATTGAAAGTCCTATATTAATTTCTCGGGAAATAAATTATATTAATTTATATAATTAGAGTATCACAAAATGATGGTGACTTGTGGAGAGAAACGGAGATGAGCTCCTTGTTGTTACTGTTGTTGTGTAAAAACAAGAGTTATATTGTTTATATTATATAGGCATATTCCACTTTACAAGAATCTCTGCCTAAATTTTTAATATTCCAACAGGCCTGGGAGAGGTTTAACTATCTGCTGGGAAAGCATGTGAATGAATTCAAACAAGTGTTATCTTATTCAAGGCTAAACTTAGATTTCCTTCATCAAGGTTATTCTAGTTACCACATCAATCTAAAAGATAGCCAATCAATTAGAAGCATAAATCCAATCAATAAACAAAATAAATCCAATCTACATGTTGAGTTCCATTGCAATCCTAGAAAAGAAACTACTCTATGCTACTTAGTGGTAAGTATTTATGCATGTCACTAATAAGTTCTCAAAAGGACTTATATTACATCTCATTATGCATTCATTTTAGCTACGTCATTGAACTTTGCAATACAATTTGGTTAGTTTTAGCTTAGTTTGTAGTTTATTGTGTTTTGTATAAAGATTTCATGTTTTTGCATAGGATTTAACTTCCAAATAAGAGTTTTAATCCTAATTGATTTTGGTTATATATTTTGAAGGTTCAAGGCTTCAAGGAGTCAATTTTGTAGACAAAAAACACAAGGGATAGAATTCCAACTTGCTTGGCACCTAGGCTATGGAAAATCTATGCTGCAACACTGAAGATTATGTAGGAGCCCTGTCTGGTGCAGCAATGCTAGAAAGCTGGCTCTTAAGCGCTAGACCCCACAGGTTGAAGTTTCTTTGGCAGATTTGGTTGGCGCCAAAAAAGTGCAGCAACAGTGCTAGCTCGACAAAAGATGCCTTGTTTTGCTCGAAACACACTGAAACTCTTATTTGGAGGGCTTATATAGGGGATATGAGTTCGGGTTAGAGGGGAGACGAGTTTGGTATATTTTTCTGCAGCTTGAGAGTGGTTTTGGAGGCAAATGAGGCTAAAGGATGAAAAGGAGCAAGATACTTGAAGATTGGCAGCAACCTTCATAAGTTTTATCAATTTCCTTCTTCCTTCTTTGTTCCCTGTGTTGTATTGATGATTATTTAGCTCCAGCCAATGCTTAATTTTTGTAGCATGAACTAACTCCCTTATTCTAGGATTAGAATGGAACTCACATGTAGCTTGCTTTCATTTTACATATGAATTGCTTATGATGTGTGGTATTTTATGTTAGTCGTATCGTTCTATGCTTATTGCTTCTAATTCATTAATCTCTAATTAGATTGATGCAGTAATTTAGAGGAATCTAAAATAACCTTGAATGATATAATACATGTTTGAATTCATTCACTTAGATGGTTGGATTTGATTTGTATATAGGAAAGACAATTCCCATATGCCATATATAAACCAAATGAGGTTTTCTCTTAATGAATCTTGTTTAATTATAGTCTCATAGTCATATAGTGAATTAGTTAAGCAAAGTATAATCAATAAGCTATTTGAAAGATAATTATGATTGAATTAGAATCCTTAGTTAATACCATGATACCATGAATCTAAGCAAGATAGGATAAAGACAATTTAAGTCAAGTGTGAGGAAAATTGTGATCCTAGGCTCATCTCAATAAAGTTAGGATTGATTAATTTAGTACAACATTGTCAAATAATTTTTCGTATAGAGTCTAGAGACCTAGAATTAGTAATTGAATATACTGATGGAGATGTAGAGATAAAATTCTCTGCAAACATAAAGATTAAACTTAATCTAGGAGAGTCTTCTAGAAGGAGGTCTACGTCCTCAATTCTTACCACTGAAGCAGAAAGAAGACAAGTCATTGAGGGAATTATAAAATCCAAAGATCAGGTCAGTCACCCTCAGTATTAGGTAGAAACACCTTAAGAATTAGGGTTAAAATCACCCTTAAAAGATAATTCTCCAACACCCTCTAAAATGGGATACAACGTATGTATGTTATCCTCTACAGAGTCTTTACACCCATTTACCATTAAACATAAAATAGTTTTATACAACTTTTAGTGAAAAAGAAAGAGATTACTGGATCTCTATGTATAAGCAGTATATAGAAAAATATAATATGAAGCCAGCATTTTTTAAGTAGCTTGAACAAGCCTTTAGGTTCCACAAAAAAGATTGGCCTCAATTTGAAGATCCTAAGTTCGTTAATGTTTTAGAAACTGCTTATCAAAACTTTTTTACCAGGGAGGGAAAGAATATAGTAGTTGTTCATCCCCCAGAGTCAACACTTTCAGTCAAAAAATCTAAAGGTGAAATAATAGTCCTTACTCAGCTATACCAAAAGAAGCATCCACATCAAGTGCCTTGGTTGAAATATCCAACCAAAATAATTACACAAATTTATTTCTTCAATCCTTAGGAAAACAGTCCTCAAGGATAGAAAATTTTCTAATTAAGGAAAAGTCATCCTAACAAATAATTCCTCAGACTTTAGGATCTTCTAGTAAAGAACCTGCTAAGATAGATCCAATCATTATAAAGCCTTCACTTCAGAAAAGAATCTAGAATTAATGATAAAAACTTTGTGGATGAATTAGTCAGTAGTTTGCAAAATCTGAATATATCTAAGAAGAAAAGTGTTAACATGCTGAGTCAAAATCAAGAAAAATCAACAAAAAAAGACTCACATTTAGAAGTTAATAAACTTCATTGGAACAAGACAACTCCAACTGCCCCATCTAAAATGTACTACCCAGGGCCCTCACCATTAGATCTTCAGTACAAAGAGATAGGGTCCAGTTTGATGGTAAGTCCATAGTAGAATAGAACATTGATGGTCTGGCAGAATACCAAATTCTCCAAACAGCTAAACACATGCTAATGTATGTTGTAGCATGTAGGTCCAATGGTAACACTGATAGGGAAATAGCCTTAGCAATAATCAGTGGGTTTATAGGATAACTTTTAGGATGGTGGGATTTCCACCTTTCTGATATCTCTAAACAAGAGATCTTAAATTTTGGGAAACAGGAAAATGGAAATTTAATAACTGACATAGTTAATACTCTAATCTATACTATTATAAACCACTTTGTAGGAGCTACTATGCTTAGGTTGGATAGATCACATGAACAACTGATTAATCTTAGGTATCCAGATCTATCTCACTTCCAGTGGTATAAAGACGTGTTTTCATCTAGAGTAAATTTATCAGAGACCAGAGCCAAGCTAACTTTTGTAAAGAAAAGTTTTTAGCAGGTCTCCTAACTCTGTTTGCTGATAAATTAGAAATAAACTTAAGGATAAGCATGGTGGTAATAATATAGCAGCTATACTTATGGAGAGTTAGCTTCAGAAGTAATATCATTATGCAATGATATTCGGCTAAAACAACAAATTAACAAAGAGAAATTAAGTGGGAAAGAGCTTTTAGGAAAATTTTCTGAACAATTTGGATATCCCATAAGCAGTCAATTTAAACAGTCTAAAAAGACTCATAAATTTCAAAAGAAATTCTCTAATAAACCTTACAAGAGAAAACAATATAAAAAGAATGAAAAGTCAAAGACTGGTTATTATGAATCCAACAAGAAACCCTTAGTCAAGGAAACTCATTATAAAAAGGTTCCTATATGCTATAAATGTGGAAAACCAGGTCACTTCCAAAATAAATGCAGGGTTAAAAAGAAAATAAATGCATTCCAGATTGATGAAGGGTTAAAGAAATCCTTATGTCAAATATTATTAGAAGACTCTGATGAAGAAAAGGAACAAATGAATGCTTTTATAATAGAGCAGTATAAATTAGACTCGAGTCTAGAAAAGTTAGAAAATAAATATGACTGAGTCAGAACAGTCTGAAAAATCAAAATGTTGTTCTGATAATGACTATGATGAATCTATCCTAAAAACTATAGGATTAAACAACCTTAGTACAAACGTCTTGTCTAAAGAAGAAAGTCTAATTCTAGACTGAATTGATAAAATTTCAGACCCTGAAGAAAGAAGAATACAGTTAGAAAACTATATTCAAATGTCTAACAAGGGTAAAAGTTCAATAATAAAAGGAAGTATAAAAGATGATTCTTATTCCTTTGAGAATATCATTGAAAGAGTAAAAACTGTTAACTCTTCATCAAAAAAACCAACAATTGCTGATTAAAAATAAGAAATTAATGAAATCAAAGAATAAGTAAAAACTCTAAAGTAAAGAGTTTCTATTTTAGAAGAATCAGATGAAGACCAGTTCCAAGATCTTCTATGGGAATCATCAAAAGAAACAAAAAATCCAGAACCTGAAAAAGAGGAAAAGGTATACTGATATAGGAACATGAAGCCTTAACTGTAAACATCCTTAATGATCCAAAAGGATTGATTTGTGCTATAGATTTAGTTATAGCACAAAAATGGTTTACTAAAATAACTATAGTTGTGAATAATGAATTTAGTTTTTAGTCTATTGCCTTAATAGATTCAGGAGCAAATTTAAATTGCATTAATGAAGGACTAGTCCCATCCAAGTATTTTCAGAAAACTACACAAATACTCCATGCTGCAGATGGAAATCATCTTATTATAGACTATAAATTGTCTAATGCGGTGCTGCAATAACAAGGTTTGTTTTCCTGTACCATTTGTTTCAGTTAAAGGCTTAGCCTAGGGAGTAATAATAGGAAACCATTTTTTACACATGTTATTTCTCTATTTCTAAAATAGACGAATTAGGAGTAGAAACTATAATAAAGGGAAGACAAATTAAATTTGAATTTGTTGAAGAACCCCGAATGCATGAAATCAATCTTATGAGAGCCACCATTAAAAGAAAAGAAAATTTTCTTATGTTTCTAAAGGAAGAGATAGAATACAAGAAAATTGAGCAACAATTGAAGTCTTCTAAGCTTCAAGATGAAATTAATAAATTTCAACATAAAATTGAAAAAACTATATGTGCTGAAATTCCTAATGCCTTTTGGAATAGAAAACAGCATATAATAGAGCTGCCTTATGAACCAGATTTCTCAGAAAAACAAATACATACTAAGGCTAGACCAATAGCTATGGGTCCTAGACACTTAGAAATTTGTAAGGCAGAGATTGAAGAATTACTAAAAAAGGGATTAATTAGAAAAAGTTATAGTCCCTAGAGTTGCCCATCATTTTATGTAGAAAATGCAGCCAAATTAGAAAAAGAGTCCCAAGGCTAGCAATTAATTACAGACCTCTGAATAAAGCCTTAAGATGGATTAGGTATTCAATTCCTAATAAAAAGGATTTGTTAAACAGACTTTATGATGCCAAGATATTTTCAAAATTTGATATGAAATCAGGATATTGGCAAATTCAAATAGCTGAAAAAGATAGGTACAAAACTGCCTTTACTGTACCTTTTGGGCATTATGAATGGAATGTCATGCCATTTGGATTAAAAAATGCTCCATTTGAATTTCAAAATATTATGAATGATATTTTAATTCTTATCATGAATTTATAATTTGTTTATATTGATGATGTTTTAGTTTTTTCTCCTTCTATTGAGAAACATTTTAAACATCTCAATATATTCTTTAATGTTGTCATGAAGGCAGGATTAACAGTTTCTTCAAAAAGGAAAAAGTATTTCAAATTGCTTTTCATTTTTTAGGGCACAATATTCATAAAGGTTCTATTATACCTATTGATAGAGCAGTACAATTTGCTAATAAATTTCCTAATGAAATAAGGGAAAAACAACAATTGCAGAGATTCTTAGGAAGCCTAAATTATGTAGGTGAATTTTACAAAGACTTAGCCTTAGATTGCAAATTACTATTTGCACAATTAAAAAAAAATCCTCCATAATGGAATAATGATTTTACAGAAGCAGTTAAGAGGATAAAAGAAAGAGTTAAAGAACTTCCATGTCTTTGTATTCCTCATCTAGATGCTTTCAAAATAATTGAAACAGATGCTTCTGAAATAGGATATGGAGGAATTCTTAAACAAAGAATGGCTAATAAGGAGCAATTGGTTAGATTTACTTCAGGAACTTGGAAAGGTGCACAACAAAATTATTCTAGTAGAAAGAAGGAAATATTATCTATAGTTATGTGCATCGCTAAGTTTGAATCTGACCTGTTAAACAAAAAATTCTTATTAAGAATAGATTGCAAGTCTGCTAAGGATATCCTTCTTAAAGATGTTAAAAATATAGCATCTAAATAGATATTTGCTAGATGGCAAGGATTTTGAGCGCACGTTTCAATTACTTCTAAATCTTGCCAAGCTTGAGAGCATCTTAAATCAAGACCCATATATTGTGTTATATGACACATTCTATTGGCGAAGGCTGCTTGTTTAGGAGCATGGCAAAATCAAGCAGAGGACTACTAGCGCTTCTAAGGAGCAACCCAAGCTTTCTAAAATCTTTTTTCTTTTAGTTTTTAAGTTGTTATAATCGTAATTAGAGTAATTTAATTTTCTATGTTCAGGTGTAAAATAAAACCCAAAATGCATCACATCAACCAAAAACAGAGTATGTCTTACATATTTTATGTTTATGGTTTGTTGTGTTTTAAATTTTGCGTGCTTTATGTGGTTCATGTTTTACAATGTGGATTGGATGTGGTTTTGTGTTTAAGTGTGGTTCATAGTTTGATGAAATTCCCCCTTCTTATGATAAGAATTGGTTATCATGTAATCTTGACACTTATGTTTCAATTCTTGAGTTAGTAACATTGTAGGATGTGATTTCCAACATTCATTGAGCACTTGATCTTTTTTATTAGGATTGTGGTGCTTATTTAGAGATGGTTTATGTTTAGCATGTCCATGTTTGGTTTAAAGCCCTAGAATTTGTTTGATTCTCTCGAGGCAAATCCTAGGCAAAACTACCAATCTTAGGCATATTGATCATTCTATGAATATTTTAAGCTATTTTAAGAAATGGAGGGAAGGTTGGAGTTACATATGAAAAAAAAAATTAGTTTGGGGTATGACAAGAGTTGGGCCAAAGAAAGAATGAAAGAAAATACATTAAGTGATGAAAAAGAAAAGAACAAATCGAAATTGAGGTGCTTGAGTGGTGAAAAGAGCTCATCAAGGGTTTAGAGTGATCTATATGCTTAGGGTAATTTGGGCTTTAAATTTTCTTTATCATACCATTACCCTAAGCCTATGTTACAAGCTTTATAAAGAACTATTGATTCTTGACTTAGTTGAGTCTACATTAGTGGAGAGAGAGTTGAAAAGCAGACATTATGAGGTTTGAATACTAGACTAGATTTGATAGTCATAAACTTATCAAAATTACATACAATTCAAAGAGATCGTGCACACACACACACTGGAAGTCCATTTGAAAATGATGCTTGCTCTTGAGTTTGACATGAATTTGAATGTCAATTTTGAAGAAGGGATGAAATTCCAGTTCACCAAGCGTTTAGGCCATGGAAAATCCATGCTACAACATTGAAGATTGTGTAGGAGGGTATGGTACCCCAGTGCCAGAAATCTAGCGCCTAGGCGCCAAACCCCACGGGTTGAAGTTTCTCTGGCAAATTTAGTGAGGGCTGTGGAGCCAAAAAAGTGTAGCCACAATGCCAACCTGATAAAAGATGCCCTGTTTTGCTTAAAATGCACTAAAACTCTAATTTAGAGGGAGTATATGGGAGACGAGTTTGGGACATTTTTCTACAGCTTGAGAGTGGCTTTGGAGGCTAGAGGATGAAAGGAGCAAGATGCTTGAAGATTAGTAGCAAACTTCATATGAGTTTTATCCATTTCCTTCTTCCTTCTTTGTTCCTTGTGTTGTATTGATGATTTATTTAGCTCCAGCCATGCTCAATTTCTGTATAATGAACTAACTCCCTTGTTCTAAGATTACAATGGAACTCACATGTAACTTGATTTGATTTTACTTATGAATTGCTTATGATGTATGGTATTTATGTTAGTTGTATAATTCTATGCTTATTTCTTCTAATTGATTGATCTCCAATTATATTGATGTGATAATTTAAAGAAACATTGACAAAGAAAATCTAAATTAGCCTTGAATGATATAATACATGTTTGAATTCATTCTCATGTGTAACCAAATGAGATTTTCTCTTCATAAATCTTGTTTAATTCAATTCTCATAGACATATAGTGAATTGGCAAAGCAAAGTATGATTTAATTTGATCATTGGTTAATACCATGAATCTAAGCAAGATAGGATAAATACATGTTAAGTGTGAGGGAATTTGTGATCCTAGGCTCATCTCAATATACATATTTTCTATTTTATTTGTTTTGACGGTTTCTTTAATCAATTCAAAGTTCATTGTTTGGATAAAGTTAGGATTGATCAATTTTAATACTTAACATTGTTAGATAATTTGTCATGGGAACAATACTTGTTAACGATACGTGCATTTGCATTGTAAATTCGACAACTTGTGGGTAACCCCGGTTTGATCTGCGACAACAATGCCAAAAACTTGTTGTCGAATTTTCCATGCATGTGCATGTATCGTGAACAAAGTAATAAAGAGTAAGTAAAGATCATTCCCACAAGTAATTATATCTAACAATTGTTAACTACTAAAATTAACCAGTCCTAATTTTATCCAACTGAAGGAACTTTAAACTGATATTTTTTAGACTAAACAAAATTAAAGCAAGCAAACGTAAGAATGTAATGGAGAAAACCAAGAATTACAACATCTCTCAACACTCACTTGGATTATTATTATTATTTTAGCATGCTTAGTTGTGATACCGAATTTTTTATTTTTTTATTTTTTTCCCAAACTTATTTAGGACCGGGGACAGCTCTTAGATTTTATTAATTGAAAAAATCGGCCAGAGTATAATCTAAGCCGATACAAAGAACCTAATCAAACTTTATAAAAAGTAGTAAACTTGGGATGCTATCCCATTATACAAGTAAGCTAAATTTAATCAAAACTAAAGCTAAGTATTAGAAGTAGTCCTAATGTATGGAACTTGTTTCCTGTCCAATAAAAATAAGCCATGAATACTATCACATGCTTCATTTGCAATTTCATCAACTACTGCATTTGTTTCGTTATAACAATGAGAAACCTTTACATTAAGGTCATTGAGCAACTGAAGTAATTCACTAAACTTCCCATGAATTGTCCAAATAGGGCTTAGCCGTCTAGTAATACAATGATATTAACGAGGCCTTGAACACTACACAATTTCAATCCTTCAAATAAATCCTCAAACTCGGCTACCATATTATTATGATTACCCAAATAAATGCCAAAGGCAAAAATCATCTCACCAAAAGAGTTACGAACTATGCCACCTATGGCAACCATCTTAATATAAGGACCTTCTTTAGAAACATCTGCTTAGGAAGTTGTAAAGGAAACAACCTCAGCTGATAGGAATCCTAGAAGGTCAATTTCGCCTTACCATTCATGGAGCACATTGGTTTATTATCAAACACCTTGGCATTTTGGGCTTTCGAAATCTCTCACACAATCTAAACATGTCATGAATGGACACACTAGAATAGCTCAAATCAAACCAATGCAAAAAGAACATCCACACATCCCTTGCAACTTGGAAATCAATGAATAGATGATGGCTAGTTTCTATTTCAGGAGAGGAGCAGCAACGACAACAAGAAGCCAACAAAACATTAAATCTAGCCACAGTATCTAATACCCAAGAGCCAAACCACAATTTCCAAAAGAAAACTGAAATCTTTAATTAGGAGTAGGGACACCAAGAGTAATCCAAATAAGGCATCATCACACTAGACCATCATATCACATTCCAAGCATCAGAGACATTAAATAATCTAGCTTTGTCTACTGTCCATATTAAAACATCATCAAGAGCACCATCAAAAGGTAAATCACGTACCTTTTGGCACACATTCCCCAGGATCAAGCATTGTTCCTCTTCCGAAAGACGGAAAAAATTACATAATTTCATACTTACTAGCTGACTTGGGATTTCATCAATCATTAAATAAAAAGGTCTAAGGTCATACCATTTATCATACCAAAAACTAATCAGCCCTTTTCCCAAAATCCAATACCAAATCATATTCAATAAATTTCAATAGCTGGATCAGACCAAAGAGATTGACCTTTCCTAAAATTAAACCATAGCTTCATTGAAAAGGCCAAGGACATGTCAACTAGAGAGCGGATGCCAAGACCTCCCTCTTTATAAGGACGGCAAATAGATTTCCAAGAGCACCAGTGAAACTTTTGATGATCATCATTAGAACCCCAAAAAAAAATTCGCCAAAGCACACTCAAGTTGATTCACAATGCCTTTTGGAGGATCCAAAGCACTCGAGATATAAAGGCATAGAATTTAGCACTGGCTTTATTAACCTTCCAGGTTGAGAAAGGAACTTAGAAGACCAGGAGGTAACTCTTAAATGAATTTTCGCAAGCATGTTAGAGAAAAAGGACATCTTCTTTCATCCAACAAATAAAGGATAGCCTAAGTAAACCACTGGGAGATTTCTGAGTAAACCTCGTAGTCTTCTTGATCTCCTGAATTCATTGATGGGATGCCTTAGAGCAAGTTATAAAGCAACTCCTTTGCTTATTCACCAATTGACCTGAGTTTGTCTCATAAGCTTCAAGAAAAGACATCAGACCAACACAAGAACGTTTCTTCTAGTTGAAAAAATAATAGTGTCATCAGCAAAAGATAGGTGAGAAATTTAGGCATACCAGTATGATGGAATTAGCTCTATCCAACAATCACAAAAGCCTGATCTCTTGAGTATTGAAATCAAGAAAAACCAGTTTACTCGATCATAAGCCTTAGCCATGGGCATTTTCTTTTGCAAATTGTGCACCAATTCTTGAGCCAATGCAAATTATCAATAATACTTCTACCCCTCAAGAAGCCACTTGGTTCTTCAGAAATAAGATAAGGTAGGATCCAAAGGTGATTAACTAAGAGGCGACAAATAATCTTCGACGTGAAGTTGAATACTCAAATCCAGTAAATAATTGTGGCGATTCAATCCTAGGTAACAGTATAATGACAGTGCTACTAACAAATTTAGTCAAATCCCCACCTGAGAAAAAAAATATTGAATATCTTGCGTTACATCCTCTAAAATGATGTCCCAGTATGTGATTAAAAAATGACAGTTGAACCCATCTGGATAAGCCGCATTGTTCTTGTCCAATTGTACCTAGCCCAAGAGCTGCTAGGATTTCTTTCATCTTTTCTTCCATTGAATCAGGTCCTCCTAGCTGCTGCACCAAACGTACAACCCAAGACTCCTACTTTGAACTAAATGCCTCCATCTTCAACCCCCATATCCATCACATCTTATCCTACACAGCAACCCCTATTGAACTTGGCCTCCTTGATAGACAACCAGCACAAAGCAACCATGATTAGCCCTCACTCCATTCCTTCAACTCCTTCCTCTAACCCTAGCCATCATTCGTTTGTCAAAAAATCCTTCTCCTCGGTTGTGTCTAATGGATGCCATAAATCACCACTGATTCAGGCCAAGTAAATTTCCACCTATAGAGAAGTGCCTTTGGTGCACTTTACTGATCATGAAATTGAATAGCTTGCTGCCCCCTTCAAATAAACCTTGGTTGGGAAATTTTCCCATGGAAGGCCTTCCATGCCTGAAATTAGAAAGGCTTTTTCTGCCATTAGATTGAGCACCTTGGTTTCTATAGGCCTTCTTGACCATAAACACATAAATAATTGTCGAAGTGAACAATGATGAAAACTTTCAAAGATTGTGGTGTAAGGCCGACCAATAGTACATCCAGCGTTTTCCAATAAGAGTCTTTAAATGGTCAATTGATTTCAGACAGGATCAAGAATTGCCTATTGCCCTGGTATGGATTACTCTCCCAAATTTGCCTCTATTTTTTTAATTCAAAAGATAGCCTTTTTATCATTGCCAGCATGGTTGGCAAACCTTTGAAACTTGATAGTGCTTCAGTTTCAAGAACTAGGCCTATTATGGCAAGAATTTATGTGAAGTTAGATCTTTTGAAGCCTTTGGTGGACAGAGGATGGACTGGATGTGGTGAAAATAAAGGATTCTTCCAAGAAGTAGGTTACGAGAACGTTCCCCACTATTCTTATTGCATGCATGAGACTTTTGAAAACCTTGTTGAAGTTGTGATGAAATTTCATAAATATTGGTATGCCTTTGGACTGGTTGTTGTGAACCCGTTGAAGGCTTCCATGGGGAAATCGGCCTCTAAGGTACACTCACTCTCTTCCTCCTACATCTCAATTTTGAATTGTATTTATTGGAATGTTAGGGGAATTAAGAATGTTCAGGCAAGCCATAGGCTTTGTAAAAGGTTTCATAGTTGTTCTTTGATTGCCATTTCAGAACCAAAGAGTCCTTTGGAGGACTTAACTGATGTAGCTCTTTCATTTTTCCTTCACAAATTTGGAAAATAACTTGTGGTTGTTTTGGAATGATGACATTTCTTGTGAGGTGGTCTTGAACTCGGTGCAGTAAATTTTTCTAAAATTCACTCCATCTAGATCAAGCAATTCTTTATTTCTTTCCTTGGTCTATGCCAAATGTAAATAGAGTGGACATAATGGATTTGTGGAATGAGTTAATGGATATCAGTAGCTTGGTTGGCTCCAATGGTTGGCTGGTTAGAGGGGATTTCAATTGCATTTTAAATCAGGATGAAGTCAATGGCCATCAGGCTAGATTGATTATGACTCTGCTTGTGACTTTATGGGCACCTTAGCTACATGAGAATTGCATGAGGTGTCCTATACAGGTTATTGTTTTACATAGACAAATAAGCAGGATGGCTTGGCTCGAATCCTAAAGAGGTTAGATCGTTTTTTAATTAATTCTTGCTGGCTAATGTAACTTTTCATGTGACTCAGCTTTACAGGAAATACTCTAACCACAACAATCCTTTGAAAGTTGAAGCTCACAGACAACCACTTAATTTCAATGCTCCTTTTAGATACTTGAACATTTGGAGTCATCATAATCAATTTATTGCTACAGTCATCAATCTTGGGAATGTTGGTGGGTAATCCTATGTATGTGTTAGGTGCAAAACCTAATCAATTTAAGAAAGCTTTGTGCAGTTAGAACAGTGATAGCTTTGGCCGGGTTCAAGACAGAGTTAAGATTGCTGAAGCTCTTGTTTCTCACACTAAACAAGCGTGATAGAGATAATGCTTCAAGAGAGGATCTTGCCAAATCTGAAACACAATTAGAAGAGGAATTATTACTAGAAGAGAGTTTTGGCACCAAAAGTCCTTTAATTAAGTGGCTCAAAGAGGGTGATAGATGCACAAAGTTTTTTCCATGCTACTATTAAAGCTAAAAGAAGTCAGTTGGCAATTCACAGAATCAAAGATGATTCTTCTTTGATTCTGGTAGCTGGCTTGATTCAAAAGGCAGAAATTGAGAGGGCAATAGTCAATCACTTTGAACAACTCCTCTTATTAGAATGATTTGCTTTGTAAATTTCCTGGGGCTGATGAGATACGTGAGGCAGTGATTTAATTAGACAAGAATAGTGCGGCTGGCCCGGACAGTTTTAATGGTCAATTTTTCATCACTTGTTGGGACATTGTTTTGGATGGCTTACTTCGGTCTATTCATTATTTTTTCTCTGCTGGGGAGCTTTCTAAATTTGTTAGCAGGACTGTTATTGTATTATTACCTAAGATCGAGTCACCACAATCTTTTTCGGATTTGAGACCTATTAGCTTTTGCAACTTCACATCCAAGATTAATTATTGCCTTCTAGTTAATTGATTATGTCACATCCTTCCAACTCTTATTTCAGAGGAGCATAATTGACAACATGGCATTAGCACAGGAATTGGTACATGATTTGCATAAAAAGATACCTGGGGGGAACACTATTTTAAACTTGATATATAGCTAAGGTATATGACTGAGTAAACTGGTTTTTCTTGATTTCAGTACTCAGAAGATTTGGTTTTTGTGAATTTACGATAGACTTGATTTGGCGCATGATTTCAAAAGCCCATGGTATTTTGCAGTGGTGAATGGGAATTCAGTGGGTTTCTTTAAGCCTTCAAGAGGCTTTCGGAAGGGGGATCCTTTATCTCCATTGTGGTTCATCCTTGCTTCTGAAGTGTTAAGTCGAGGTCTCAAACAATGCATGGATTCAAGTACCGTAGATTACTATTATCATCACATAGGCACACTTAAAATTTCCCATCTTTCTTTTGCTGATGACACAATAATTTTTTTTAACTGGAAACAAAAAATATTGTGTTGGTCTTATGTCCTTTCTTGAAGCATATGAGGCAAACTCAGGCCAATTGGTGAATAAGCAGAAGAGTTGCTTCATAACTTGCTTTAAGGCATCACATCAACAAATACGGTCAAGAAGGCAACAAGATTCTTATATAGGAGTCATCCAGTGTCCTACTGGGCTGCCTTCTTTATTGCAAAGAATCAATAGAATGCATCCAGCTATTACTAATCCATCTTGCTGTTCTACAATGTGGAGAAGGTTAGCTTCTTGTAGAAGTTTTATTAAACCAGATTTATGTTGGATTGTGGGAAAGGGGTTGGTTAGATTCTGGTATGATAATTAGTGTGACCTTGGGCTTATTTATTTGTTGATTGATGCTATTCCAAGGCAGTTAGTAAGAATGAAATTATGCGAATTTAGCCATCTTGATGAAGAGGAAAAATGCATGAGCCTGGCGTAAGTGTGTCAAAAGGTACGAGAATTTCATTTTGATAGTAATATTGATGATGCCTTAGTATGGAAAAAAGACAAAGCAGGCTTGTTTACTGTTTCTGCTGCTTGGAATATGATTCAGGGGCCAAGCAAGTTAATACCTAGTCTTGATCACTCTTGGCGACCTCTTTTCCTAATTAAAATTTGAATTTTTATGTGGAAATTATGGTTTGGCGTTTTGGCATTAGATAGCACTATGGTTGGGTTTAATTTTGTGTTGGCTTCTTGTTGTCGATGTTGCTCTGCCCCAGACATAGAAACCAGCCATCACCTTCTCATAGACTCCCAAGTTGCAAGGAATGTATGGAGGTTCTTTTTGCATTGCTTTGATTTAAGCTATTCCTTTGTTTCCATTCATGATATGTTTCGATTATGGTGGCAAGCTGGTTCAAATTCTTTTTCAGGCTATTTGAGATCTATTACTCCTTGTTTAATTGTGTGGGAGATTTGGAAGGCCCGAAATGCTAAGATGTTTGATAATATACCAATGTGCTCCATTTATATAATCAGACAGGTTTTGAAGACTCTTGGACTAATTCTCTCTTCTTTAAATGAGGTGAAATTGACTTTTAAGGATTCATATCAGTTGTGCTTCTTTCCTTTACAACTTCCTAAGAGGATGTTTTTAAAGAGGTCCTTATATTAAGATGGCAGCCTCCTTATTGTTATAGAGAGATAAATGCAGTAGTTGATGGTATTGCAAGTTTATACAGATTCACAATTGCTTTTGTATTGTATTAGTAGATGGATAAGCCCTCATGGTAATTTCCGTGAATTACTCCAATTAATTGGTAATCTGAATGTGGTGGTTTCTTATTGTTATAGAGAGATAAATGCAGTAGCTGATGGTATTGCAAGTTTATACAGATTCACAATTGCTTTTGTATTGTATTAGTAGACGGATAAGCCCTCTTTGGATAAGCCCTTACGGTAATTTCCGTGAATTACTCCAATTAATTACTCCAATGATGGTATTGCAAATGAAGCATGTGACAAGAAAACAAGTTTTACTTGGTATTCGCTTAATAGCTTAACGATATGGATTCGAGTGCTACTCACTTTGGACAAGGTCCAAGTTCCATACATTAGGACTGTTTCTAGTTCTTAGCCATAGTTTTATTTAAATTTCGGTTGTGTAGTGGGATAGTATCCCAAGTTGACTACTTGCTTTGCTTTTTGGTAATGGCTTAGACTATCCTCTAGCCTTTCTTTTTAAATTAATAAAATGTTAAGGGCTGTCCCAGGTCCTACATAAGTTTGGGATCAAGTCACACGGCAAAGGAAAATTCCTATCTTGATGGAGGCTCCATGCCGTGTCTCCCAAGAATTAAAACTGTCCTCCAATTCAGCCCTTAATGACCGAAAAGGAGGAAGAATTCCTTAATTAAGTTGCTGCCCAAAATAGGGAACAACTTAGAGTTGGTGTAAATCCATACACTTAAATTTATGGCTAAATAAAAGTGAAGGGAAGTTATCCAACCTGCTTTTCCAGCCTTTCTTTCTCATGACTTAAATTGTGCACTTGGATGGCAACAAAAATGGCACCCAATACCAGCTAAAACAGGCAGCTCCTGCTTAT
>JARAOO010000046.1:0-44192 GCA_029379385.1 Quillaja saponaria
TTAACTTCTTTTGAGGTCATGCTACTAAAAATATAACCACAGGAAAGGAGTGAGTCCTACAGACTCAGTGAGCGGAAAATCGTATCCCAAGGGTACTAGCATCACACAACACAAGGATATCACATATATATTAACATCATATAACATGATTCACATAATATTTCACATTACACATACACATTGTAGGTTTCACAAATTCACAATTCATAGGATACACAAGATCACAAATTTATAAGAGCAATGATATCAAACAAAACAACCAAAGGGCCAACGAGTAACCCAGCCCCGCACACCAATATCACCCCCTACCGGACATTTACGAGCCCGCTCACCAAATTAATTTCCTATACACAATCCATCCCACTAGGACTGAGCACTCAATTTTAAAAATATATATCAGAATCAGGATTTCTCACAATTTTTAAATCAGAGTATCCTAGGTGCACCTGGACTTTTAATTTCAGAAATGAAAATCAGTTTCCAGAAAATGTTCACGAGTTGACCCTTATCAAACACAAACAATGTCAACACAGTAACCAATATCAAGCAAACATTATTCAAGCAAATTACTGAAATACTCCACTAGCTTACTTTCCATATATCACACCTATTTAAATAAACATATAATCACACATATTAATCTAGCCCCTAAAAACAGTAATTAACCACTCACTTGTTACCCATTTCATTCGTCACTCACACTTGTGTCTATGCGTCTCATCAGGTTCACAATGGAATCCGGAACTGAAATTCACAATTCCAAATACTACTTAGTTCATAAACGTTATTGTTATACTCTTTTATTTACTAAACCTATATCTCAACTTATATAGGTTTATTTATAAAAGTTCTCCTTTAAACTATTACATGTCAATTAATATGAATTAGACTTTAGGTGATAAGGTTATCAATGAAGAGGAATTTTAAATATCTTGACAAAGCATATAATAGGAGAAACCATTAGAAAAGAATAGAAAACATTTAGTGTGTTAAAAATATGAAAGCTGTCCAAACTTAAGGTTTGGACCAGTGTCCACTTTAACGGTCATATTTTTTTCCATGAAACTCCAAATTCAGTTTCGTAAAATTTATAAAATACTAGACAAATGTAGCTTTATAATGGTATATAATTTGTAATTTTTAGATTTGTATATCAATACATTTTATTGTTTGAAGTTGCATCAAATTATGCAACGCGTAGAATTTTGACAGCTCTGACCTTACCTTAGTTAATTGAACATAACCTTCTCTAGAAAAGGCGAAATCCAATTCCGTTTGTTGGGTTTATTAATAGACAAGTATTTATATCTTTATTATTTAGAAACTTTTCCTAAAATATGTCATTAAAACCCACTTAATTTCTTACATGAGCCAAAAAAAGGGCACTAAAAATCATGTATGAACCAGCTGAAGTCTAATGGCTCTAACTCATAGCATACTTAGAACCAAGATACGAAATTTTTCAGACAATATCTCAAGACCATAAGCTACATTTTATCTTTTGAACTCTTAATTAAATTATGCCCCGAAAATGCTCAAAATACCAAATTTCTGTTACTTACGAAATCTGCCCCTGCACCCCTTCAAAAACCACTTAACTCTAGATTTACCAAGTTTTAATTAAAAGTTATAGCTAGTTTTCTTGTAAATATTTTACCAAACACATTGGGTGCATAAATTATTTCCCCTATAATCTACACCATTCAATTAACCCTTGCATTACTCATGATTCAGTTATGGAATTCAATTCAAATCAATTACCTACTAGTAACCAAATATTCAACTACCTATTTGCCCACTATGACCATGCTCAAATTCCATACTTTCTAGTTAACCATTTAGTTAGTGAAACTTATATACTCAACTATTATGTATACCTTTATATATATATATATATACCTATTATTACAATTTTACACAATCCACTTACTCTTGATACTCTTCTTTCCATTATTAATTTCAACTTAATTAATTATCCAAAGTTAACCAAGAACCTAAATTATACGTTCCTACCATTTACACAATTTATTTCCAACAAGTCTTTAACAAGCACTCCAATGCCTAAGCTAAATCAAAAGCACTAAAAGCAGGAAAATTTTTTACCTCCTATCCCTCTTGCTGCCGAGTCCATTAAAGAATCAAAACCCTCCCTCCTTAGCTCCATAACAGACGGCAAAAACTTGGCAAAACGAAATGATCAAGCTGCTGCCCAAAATGGGGGACAGCAGCTTTGAGTCTTGGCTGCCAATAAAACCCCCCCTTGACCAAACTGTTTAGCTTGCAAACCACCAGAGCAGAGGACCTTCACAATTGGCCAACTGCTGCCACAATCAAAGCCCAGCAAGCTGTCTTCTACGCCACTGATGTTCTCCTACAGCTTGCTACAACTATCACTAAAAAAAGTGAAGCAAGAACTTCACGAACAAAGCAAGGAAAAAAAAAATAGGGCACCCCACACAAACTCCAAGCTTGCTGTCCCAACCATATCCCATGACAACTTAAACAAGAGAGGAGCTGAACTTATGCAAGTCACCCACAAACAAAGGGGAAAAGAGAATAGCTCTCTCGGTTGGAGGTGAAAGAGTACCAGAATTTTCTAGAGCCAGGAGGGAAGGCGGTGGAGAGAAATACAAATAGGAAAAAAAACAAAGAAGGAAACAGGTTGGTGATGGACGTGAGAAAGAGCTATAAACAAGACAATAAATAGAAATTGTAAAAGTCAAGGCTTCACTTTACCTTTATATGGTGATAATTCATCCTTAATATATATATATATATATATATATCTCTAGATATAAAATTAATTACTAGTTATTATTATTATTATTATTTTATTTACTTTTTCTAAATACTTGTATCACTTTTTAATTGAATTTTCATAAATTAAATTCGACTTCTAAACAAGTCAATAATGTGAATAGAAATTAATTCTTCTACCACATGTATACACGTACATAAATATTCTTTAATGTTAAAACTAATATATATATATACTTAATTATTGTTTTATAATTTATTATACTCATAACTAATTTTATTTATTAATACACTTTGAATAAAATGACCTGAAGTCCAAGTCAATTTATAATATAAGAAAAATACATTTTCCAATTTTATACATGTGAGTGAGTATATATATATATATATACGCTATGTTTATTCACTTTAAACTTAATTTGTCTTAAAATTTTATTTATCTAATCACGCAGATTATGTACGAACATTCTGAAACATACATTAAATTATTGGTATATCACAATCAACACTTAGACCAAGTACATTGCAAGTTTAGTTCAAATTAAGGTCCTTTTTATTTTGAAATTTCTATTTTTAGGTAGATATTGTGAAAAACAATAATGAAGAATTAGAAGCTACAATGTCAAATATTTCTTTTGTTGCCACAACTAATGAAACATCCATGAGAATGGGATAAAGATAAGGTAATGATAGAAGATGATCTATGATCCATGCTGATGATCAACCATGTACAACATAATGAGTTGAGGAACCGAGAAAATAATATAGAGTTTGGCAGCATAATATTAGGCTGATTAGACATAACAGGCACAAGCCCAAACATTGGAACACGACTAATACTGCATACTAGAATCTAGGACCCTATCCTGTACCTACTATGTACCAGTCACTCAAAAATTCACAATTATTTAAAGGGCATACAGAAGACAGCCGAATTCAAGAACTTAACTAAATATATATATATTTGTATAATACCAACTATGGAATAGACATTCACAATTTCACCTTAAACGTAAAAATCAATATAATAAACAAAAATAAAACCAATTTGCACACGTGAAAGTTGATTTCAATCCTTTAAGAGTAACTCCAGTTTCAAACAACCAAAACCTTGAAATAAACCAATAAATTCGTCAGTTGCAGACCAAAAACCATGACGAATTGCAGCTATGGTTTCAGAAAGAATGGAAGAAAAAATAAAACCCTAACCTGAATGCAATCTCTTCACTTGTCATAAGCACCATTCCGAGGAGTTAGGTTGTGGCTTGCGTATGGTTTAGGATGAAACAGAGATATAGAGGATTCATGTTTGGGGTGGGTATTTTCTAAGTATGAACCAAAACGAAGAGGTGAACTGCATCCCCTAGAAACAGTAGTGTAAGGAAACAAAATGCTGCATTTTCTATCCGCTACGGCTAATATCTTGGGCTACGGTTATGACCGTATTATAAAAGCAACAAATTCTCTTAATAAAAAAGTAATATATAAACTCAGATGCTACGGCCTAACCGTAGTAGAAAATATTTTGGTCATAGTAGATACCAAATAAAAGCGGGAAACAAAATTTTTTTATACGCCACAGTCGTAGCCATATCCCATAACATTGGTCATGGCCTATAATATTATCGGTTACAATTTTATCCACTACGGCTACTAGTGATAGCTTATAAATCATTTTCTTGTAGTGATATGATTGTTTATTATAAATGTAGATTAATTTTTGACTAAATATTCATGTCATGAATGTCATCTAATATACACCTCTCATGTTAGAGTAGGTAAATTGTGAATGCCCGGCTTAGATGGCAAAATAAAAATTGACCTCCTTGTCAAGGAATTTTTTAACAATACCAATAATTTAATTGTAACAAAACATAGTGAAGGTTGAATCAATCCACAAAATATAATGACGGTTTAATCAATCCACTTTATAATGTTTTACTCATTAATGAGTGAATATTTTAGGAACCAGTTTCAAAGCTTATGTTAATAATACATAATATCTACTAATTAATTATTGTTTAATTTTCATTTAACGTAAGAATGTGGTTTACTCTTTAATATTTTATTTAAAACTGTTTGACTTCTGCGGTTCTACCACTGTTCATGGTGAAGACCTTGAAAATATAAGCATATTTTCATTACATATTTATCCTTAGTCTATTTAAATCGACAATTTCTTAAGGCTATGTTTGCTAGACTGAATAAGAAAAATTAGGTAAGATATTTTATTTTATTTAGTCTAATTAACCATTTGGTGCATTTCATGGATAGGACATAAATATTAGAATGAGGATTTAATTAGATGTGGGTAGACGTAAGTTTTTATTTATTTTTAAATAAATTAAAAAATAGATAAAAATTAGAAGATAGTAGAAGAGTAATTTTTTAAATTAGTTTTGTTTTTTAAAATATACTAAATTGAAAAAAATACGATGTAACTTAAAACAGCAAAAAATTATAAATATAGAGTATTATAGGAAAATTTAAGGTAAAAATAATAGTTAGAGTCAGAGAACATAATAAGGGATATTTTGCCTTTTAGAATAGTATAGATATAGTAATATTAAATGTGAAAATAAAACAAGCATTAGTTAAAATAATTAATTATTATATTAAAAATAATATTAAACACCCTATGAGTTTTTACTATCACTTAAATACTTCTTAATAGTTATTTTGTTTCAAATATTCTATTTTTTATATTACTATTTTCATAATTTTTTTATTTTAATATTAATATAATTGTAATTATTTTATGACTATTAATTTTTTTATCCTAATTATTTTTAATATTATTAAATCTATAATTTGTCAATAAATACATATCAATAGTAATTAATATTGAATTTCTCAATTTTTAATTTAGAAAGTTATAAATAATTATAATATTATAAATTAATTTTCTTTTAAAATGCTATGAATGAAAAGAAATATTAAGAGTAAAGTTTTATAATTATAATATTATTGTATTAATTCTTCTTCCATCTTTAAAATTTTTTTAAAATAAATATAAGTTTAAATTATTTAAAAAAATAATTTCTTGATATTTACATTAATTGTTGATCAATATATATATATATATATATATATATCATAAATCATAAATACGATTCACACGCATTGCGTGTGCCACGAAAACTAGAAATTATATATATAACCCATCCCCTTACAAGAACCACCAATTTGAACTTGACAATTTATCTTGAAGAAATATCAACCTCCCTCCCTTACTCAATAGCTTAATTACTCCAGTTTCAAGGTACTATGGAATTTTCTTTTTCCTTTCTGAAAGTAATAGCAGCTGCCATTTTAGGTTTGCTGTTGTTATACCATCTAAGGAGAAGGAAAATATCTATTCAGAAATTCAATGGCAAGCAAGCCCCTGAACCATCAGGTAGTTTGCCATTGATAGGTCACCTCCACCTATTTGGTCATAAAGCCCCAGTTTATCAAACCCTTTCAGCTATGGCTGATAAAATTGGCCCCATCTTCATTGTCCGACCTGAAAAGTCAACCACACTTGTGATTAGCAACCATGAGGCAGCAAAAGAGTGTTTCACCAAAATAAACAAAATAAACAAAATAAACAAAAAAAAAAAAAAAAAAACACTTAATACAGATAAATAGTTACGAATCGTTAATAAATACAAATCATATATGTTTAGTAGATAAACAAGTTAGATAGCTACTGAAAGTAGGGATAGACCCTCTATTTGGATTAACTTTTAGAACAACTTTTGGACTTAAACTTTACACACAGTTTGGTAATAAAAATTTTAATTTTTGAGTTTTATCGAAAAGTATTTTTGACCAATTCTAAAAGTTGAAATTAGAAATGGATACTTTTTCTAGAAAGAAAAAAGGGAAGCTCAAATAAATATTAATAATTTTTTTTATTTAGACAAATATATCCATAATATGTGTCATATTTCAACATATACCCTATTCTAATATATTTATAGAATAAAAATCTTTTATGTCAACGAAAAGAAACACATGTTATCATTATTTAAAAAAATAAAAATAAAGTAAAACATGTTTTATATTTAAATATCAATGTTAATTACATAAAAATATTTTTAAAACAACTTGTTGCAAAAATATTTCAAAACAAACCCCAAATTTCGAATTAAAACTCAATATCTCTTTCAATAAATTCAATCAAACAACTTCTTATATCTCTAGCACTTTTGCATTTACTTTTTATTTACTTTTATTTTGTCCAATGGTTTTGACATTAATTCAACAATACTAGATATGTCTTTGGCTAATGATGGAGGAGCTTACTTGAGTTAAAGTGTGCTCTATTGCTGCCTGCTGCATTCTGAATTTGCTGACAGGCCCACTGCCTTTATATCTTGATTATTTTTCTGCTTTATGCCTTGGTTATTTTTCTGCTTTCTGTTCTCTTTTTGCCATATGCATTTGAATTCGCCTTGTGTTTGTGTAATTGTCATTGGCAGGTTTTAGCTATGTTGGTGGTTTGTAGGTGTGTTAGTGCTTTGTTGTTGTCTTTTGTTGCTTGCTAGCTGCAGAGTGTTTTGATGTTGTCTTTGCTGCAGCTGGCTAATGACAATTTTAATTTGGACTATGTAACTCTTCCCTAATTCCTTAGGACTAGTTTAGTATGCATGAATAATTTTTGCAGAATTAGAATGGAAAAGAAAATGAGAATGAAATGCAGTGGAGTAGAATGATCATTCAATTTTATTATTTGGTAGGGTTAGTGAGAAATAATCATTTTATTCTATTTATTTATTTTCAATATTGTTTTTAGAAATAATATAAAACTTCTGCTAAAATGACAAAAATATCCCTCAATAAATAAAGTAATAAAAATGTAACATAATTTATGAAATATAAATATTTTTTAATTATTTTTTATAAAAATTATATTATTTATTAATTATTAATTATTATTATTATTACTTATATTTATTTTATTATTAATTATTTTTATCTATTATTTCTTTTCTTTTTTTATTAATATTAATATTTTAGTTAAAATTACTTAACTAATTTATTTATTTATAATTATATTATTTATAATGATATTAAGGGTATTTTTTTATTTGAATAAAATGAATTGATTTATTATTATTTTTATTATTTTATATGATTTTATATTATTTAATATGATATGAAGAGTATTTTTGTCATTTGGCTAAATTAAATATATTTATTTATAAAACTATTATTTTATTAATATTCAATTTTTTATTTAATTATTTATTTTATGTGATAGAGTAGTTTTTTTGTCAGTTAGCTAAACTAAACCGATTCCATAGAAGTAGGAATAAGCAATCCCATTCCCTAAGTGGGTTTGAGGATTTCTACTTCTATGGAATAAAATAACCTGAATAGGTTTAGTATTCTGAGACTAAAAATGAACCAAAATTAAAGAATGTTCATTCCATAGAATCATGCATGGAATGGAATAGCCATTCCTATGTACAAACTAGCCCTAATCTCTCATCCCCTCCATGAATGCATTGATTGAGAGTTTGAGACTATTGCTTGATGTTTTGCTTATATTTTTTGCTTACAAGTTGTGTAACTTATGCTAGAGGTGTTGGAATTTGGGATTAGGCTACCATCCTGCTGTCAGTCCTTTGTGTTAGTCACTTTGTTGTTTTTCTTATATTTTGTTGAAGTATTTGTGTAGCAATTTATGAAAGTCTTGAATTTCAAGTTATTAGAATGATTGATGATGGAAATGTTTGTTTAGTTTGTGATCCTTGAAAGATGCTCTTCAAAAAAAACAACAACAACAAGAGTCCAATCACTTTGTTTATGAAGTATTTAAATGGATTAATTTTTCTGTGGTCCTAACTAATTAACAATATGTTAAATAAATTAGATGAGGTCGGTGCAGCCATTTTGTTAAATACAATAGTTTCAAATTATCTTTGTTAGTATGGGATACATTTATATTCTCATGTATGATTGTGAGTACTCTCGGATAAATATTTAGTTTTGGTCCCAGCATAGGTGAGGTGAGGTTCTTCTAAATATAAGTGATAATGACATAGGTGTAATGTACTTTACCAAAGTGTGTAGGGTACCTTACCTATCTTTTTATTTTTTGATATAAAAAATAATAATAATAAAGATAGTTAATTGTACAATTGTAGTAAGTGATATTTAGTACAATAAGTCCTTTATATATAATATTTTTGTAATAGAATAATTTGTAATAATTAATCACTTTTTAGGAACCAGTTTCAAAGCTTATATTAGTATTCTAATATCTACTAATTAATTATTGTTTAATTTTCGTTTTATGTAAGAATGTAGTTTACTCTTTAATATTTTATTTAAAACAGTTTTACTTCTGCGGTTCTACCACTATTCATGGTGAAGACCTTGAAAATATAAGCAATTTTCATTGATAACTTATCCTTAGTCTATTTTTGTGACCTATTCAAATTTGGAAGGCTGCCAATATTTCCATAGTCAAAGTTACAATAAATCTACAATCTCTTAAGGCTTTGTTTGTTAGACTGAATAAGAAAAATTAGATTAGATATATATCATTTTTATTCAGTCTAATCAACCGTTTGGTGCATATTATTGGATAGGACAAAATATTCAAAATGAGTTTTTAAATAGTTGTGGATAGACGTAAGTTTTATTTATTGTTAAATAAATTAAAAATATAGTAGGAGAAATTTTTTAAAAATTACTTTTAAATTTTTTTTTTCAAATATACTAAATGGATAAAAAAATCATGTAACTTAAAATAGCAAAAAATTATAAATATATGATATTATAGGAAAGTTTAAAGTAAAAATAATAGTTAAAGTCAGAAAACACAATAAGGGGTGTTTTACCTTTTAGAATAATAGAGATATATAGATGTGGAATATTGGATATAGTAATATTAATTGTGAAAATATAACAAGCCTTAATTAAAACAATTAATTATGATATTAAACAGTTGAAAATATAACCAATTACTAGCTAGTTTTTAGTTCTAGGGTTTAAATCTCAATGAAAACCACAAGGGATTGGGTTGTTATAAAATTAAATTATAATAATATCATCAAATTTAGATGAACACGAGTATGTATATAGATTGATTTGTAAGTATTTCATCTTTGAAAACTATACAATGAAATTTGAGGAAACTTTAAAGAATAAAATGTTATTCTTTTTTCTTGCATATAGATAATTATTCCTCCATAATAGAGATATCCTGCCTCATTTTGCTGTTTCAATTCATATCCCACAAATGAAAATTGTCATGTCTTTAAAAATTTATATTATAAATTTACGATGTTAACTTTGATTTTTAAAATATCTTATGTCATAAGATAGAGAGTTGTTTAACAGTTGTTTTGGAGAATTTATATATATATATAACCCATCCTCTTACCCACCAAGTTGAACTTGACAATTTGTCTTGAAGAAATATCAACCTCCCCTCCCTTAAATAAATTAACAATATGTTAAATAAATTAAATGAGGTCGGTCCAGCCATTTTGTTAAATACAATAGTTTCAAATTATCTTTTTTAGTATGGGATACATTTATATTCTCACGTATGATTGTGAGCACTTTCAGATAAATATTTAGTTTTGGTCCCAGCATAGGTGAGGTGAGGTTCTTCTAAATATATAGTGACAATGACGTAGGTGTAATGTACTTTACTAAAGTGTGTAGGATACCCTACCTATATTTTTATTTTTTGATACAAAAAATAACAATAATAGAGATAGTTAATTGTACAATAGTTGTAAGTAATATTTAAGTACAATAAGTCCTTTATATATAATATTTTTGTAATAGAATAATTTGTAATAATTAATCACTTTTTAGGAACCAGTTTCAAAGCTTATATTAGTATTCATAGTATCTACTAATTAATTATTTTTTAATTTTCTTTTTATATAAGATTCTAGTTTACTCTTTAATATTTTATTTAAAACAGTTTGACTTCTGCGACCCATTCAAATTTGAAAGGCTGCCGATATTTCCATAGTCAAAGTTACAATAAGCCTACAATCTCTTAAGGCTTTGTTTGTTAGACTAAATAAGAAAAATTAGATTAGATATATATCATTTTTATTCAGTCTAATCAACTGTTTTGTGCATATTATTAGATAGGACAAATATTCAAAATGTGGTTTTAAATAGTTGTGGATAGACGTAAGTTTTATTTATTTTTAAATAAATTAAAAAGATAGTAGGAAAAAAAAATTAATTAGTTTTATTTATTTTATTTTATTTCAAATATACTAAATTGATAAAGAAAATCCTATAACTTTAAATAGCAAAAAATTATAAATATATGATATTATAGGAAAGTTTAAAGTAAAAATAATAGTTAAAATCAGAAAACACAATAAGGGGTGTTTTACCTTTTAGAATAATATAGATAGATAGATGTGGAACATTGGATATAGTAATATTAACTATGAAAATATAATAAGTCTTAATTAAAACAATTAATTATTATATTAAAAATAATATTAAACAGTTGAAAATATAACCATTTATTACCTAGTTTTTAGTTCTATGGTTTAAATCTCAATGAAAACCACAAGGGATTGGGTTGATATAAAATTAAATTGTAATAATATCGTCAAATTTAGATGAACATGAGTATGTATATAAATTGATTTGTAAGTATTTCATCTTTGAAAACTATACAATGAAATTTGAGGAAACTTTAAAGAATAAAATGTTATTCTGTTTTCATGCGTAAAGATAATTATTCCTCTAGAATAGAGATCTCCTGCCTCATTTTACTGTTTCAATTCATATCCCACAAATGAAAATTGTCATGTCTTTAAAAAATTTATATGATAAATTAATGATGTTAACTTGATTTTTAAAATTTCTTATGTCATTAGATAGATAGTTGTTAAAGTTAACACCCAACAGTAATTTTGGAGAATTTATATATATATAACCCATCCTCTTACAAGAACCCACCAAGTTGAACTTGACAATTTGTCTTGAAGAAATATCAACCTCCCCTCCCTAACACAGCTTACTCGAGTTTCAGGGTACTATGGAATTTTCTTTTTCCTTTCTGAAAGTAATAGCAGCTGCCATTTTAGGTTTGCTGCTGTTATACCATCTAAGGAGAAGGAAAATTTCTAGTCAGGAATTCAATGGCAAGCAAGCTCCTGAACCATCAGGTAGCTTGCCATTGATCGGTCACCTCCACCTATTTGGTCGTAAAACCCCAGTTTATCAAACCCTTTCAGCTATGGCTGATAAAGTTGGCCCCATCTTCATTGTCCGACTCGGAAAGTCCCCTACACTTGTGATTAGCAGCCATGAGGCAGCAAAGGAGTGTTTCACCATTAATGACAAGATCTTCGCCTCACGCCCAAACTCTAGCCAGGGAACTTACATATGCTACGACTCTGCATCATTTGGGATGGCACCTTACGGACCATATTGGCGCGACGTGCGAAAGATAGTTAAGCATGAACTCCTCTCTTCTCGCCGTCTTGACACATTAAACCACGTCTATGTGTCCGAAATCGGTAGTTTCGTAAAAGATTTGTACTTGTTTTCTAACAACAATGCAAAATCCGTGGTGGTGCTTGACAAATGGTTTGAACGGTTTTCGTTAAATATAACCACCAAAATAATTGCAGGGAAGAGATATTTTGATAGTTTCCATGATGAAATTGTTGGAGAAACAGAACGTCTTCAGAAACTCATAAAAGAAGTCATGTATTTAATGGGAAGGTTAGATGTCTCTGATTTGATTCCAATTCTTGGCTGGTTTAATGTTGAATCTCAAATATTGAAATCCATGAAGCGTGTTTCCAAAGATTTTGACAACCTCTTAGGAAGTTGGCTTCAAGAACATACTAAAAAGTGGCAAAAGGGTGAGACAAAGGAACCAGAGGATTTCATTGATGTAATGTTGTCTATGCTCGAAGAAGATTGTATAGAAACCTATGGTCATTCTCGTGATACTATCATCAAGGCAACAATTATGGTATGCTTTAATTATTATTTTTTGCTCACTGAGAGATGTTGTCCTGCGTTTACTATTTTATCTCTTAATATAAATTCTTCTTCATCTATTTGTGTTTGTCATGCATGTGTTATATTGCCTCTACGTGAATTCTTCTTCAACGATTGTGTTATATTATTTCTTTATATAAATTCTTCTTTACCACTCCATTGAATTTCTCCAGAGTATTATAGTAGCAGGTGCGGACACAACTTCTGTCCACTTGACATGGCTGATAGCCGCGTTATTAAACAATACAGATGTATTGAAACGTGCGCAAGAGGAGGTTGATCTCCATGTTGGCAGGGACAGATGGGTGGAGCTCTCAGATATAAAAAATTTGAGTTATCTTCAAGCCTTTATTAAGGAAACGTTGCGATTATACGTACCAGGCCCTCTATTGATTCCACATATGGCAAGGGAAGATTGTGAGGTTGGTGGCTATCATATTGCAAAAGGAACACAACTGCTTGTCAATGCTTGGAAATTGCAAAGAGATCCAAGAGTTTGGGCAGATCCCGAAAGGTTTATGCCGGAGAGGTTTCTTACTAGCCATGTTGATATGGATGCTTCAGGTATAAATTTTGAGTTCATTCCTTTTGGAACTGGGAGACGAGGTTGCCCAGGATATACATTTGCTTCACAAGTGGCTCACTTGATGATTGCTCGTCTAGTTCAAGGATTTGAGTTTGCAACTCCAATGAATGAGCCAGTGGACATGAGCAGTGACGGTCTGGGTATAGCCTTGAACAAGGCAACCCCGTTACAAGTTTTGGTTACTCCACGCCTTTCCATGGAACTCTACCGTTGCTAAATCTTTCAAGTCGGTGGGAGTTTTTTATGTGTAAAATATTAAGTAAAATTTGTGAGTGAAGAACAATTCATGTTGTATTTCTTTGTAATCAATTCCCACCATGCATGTAATGTTATGAGTCTTACCTGTATTCTCAATAAAGTGAGTGTATGTATGATAATGAAATATAAACCTACTTAGATTTATAAATAAAAATAAAGAGTGCATGTAATATTACAAGTATTAGTTAAGCAGTCCTCCACCTAATCAGTTAAGACCAGATCTTATAAAAAGAAATAAAAAATTATTTAATTAATTTAAGAATAAAAAGTTGAATAAAAGATCGAGCCTACTTCTTTCTCTTTCTTTTTCTCTCCAAAAGTCTTTCTAATAATAAAATTTATAAGGGTATGTTGCACCTCTCCCTTTCATAGCAACCTATCATGTCCTCATCTTCCTATTTCTTTATTTTTTATTTAGTAGAATGACATCTGATCAGGATCAAATTATTTTTGTAGTATATCAAAAGCTTACAGCTTAATTATTGGTGCTTAAATGCTCTATACCATATTAAATATTAAAATATAAAATTAAATAAATAGAAAAGACAGAGATAAGCATAAGGGCTAGTCCCCAAATGGAAAATCATTCAACTCATTCACTCAACCTAATTCACTGTGTACATAATAGTGAAACCTCTTATAAGTTTCAAATTCACATGCAATCATGAATTAGGAAATAAATACAATTATCCATATGCAATTTACATGTAGTACAACATTTTTGATCTTGTCTTGCATCAATTGCATCTTGAAAATTATGGGAATGAAGAAAGGAAGAATTTTTATTTTTATTTTTTCCCTTACAGATTTGTGTCTTTTCTGTAAAGACTGGAAAAAATTGCTACAAGGAAATTCAGAAAAAAAAAAATGCAATAATTAAGCTGTCGCCATAGCTAATACCTTAAGGTCAAGAATAATTGCTCTAATTTTTTATTAAATGTCTTAATATAAATGTAATCTAATATACTATCCTTTACTTGATCGCAAAATAAAAATTATTCTTTCTGTCAAGAAATTTTGTGAACATATCAACAATTTAATTGTTATAAAATATAACGACTATCAAATCAATTCACTTTTTTTAATGCAAAACATGCATGACAGTCACTGCTTAACAATACTTAAATCAAAATTTCAATAATGTCTCATGCTTATCACGACCATACCCTGTTGGATACATTTGAGTTATAAACTAATAAAAATTAGTGGAGACAAACTAGTATTAAGAAAAAAAAGTAATGTCTCATACCTATCTGCATTTTGTTTTCATTCTGAATTATTTATATATAGTCCACAAATAATGCACGATTAAGACTTTCCTTTTTACAAAAATAAGTGATTGAATATTTTTGTGAGTTCTATTTTTTAGTTATTTTATGGTCCACCATAATTAATAAATAAAAATGTTGGCTCAGCAAATTAAGAATGAATAGCTTGACTAATTAAAAAAAATATTATTGTAATAAAAAAGACACTTAATACAAATAAACAGTTACAAATCAAAAAACACAATAATATATATATATTCAGTAAATAAACAAGTAAGATAAAGTAAAAGGTTCGATATAACTTGAAGAGAAGGAAGGTGCTAAAATAAGATATCTAGTGGAATCTTATGGCTTTGTGAAGAAACTAAATTCAATTTTCACTTTGTTTGAGGGGAAGGAAGTGCTCCATATACATGGTAAGCTAGATTAGAAGCAAAAGCAGTCACTAATATAAATATTATAATGATCCAAAAGCGATGCAAAAATATTACTAGCATCAACTAAAAGCATATTCTGAGGGTATTACTAGCAAAACATGAAGTTAGAAATCAATGAAGGTATTATTCTGCAAACTTAAATAGGTATGTATGATTCAATTTTATGAAGTTTTATTTCAGTGTAACTTATAATTTATTTATTTTAATTATTTCTTATTGCCTTTGCACCTTAGTCAGCAGAGCTCGAGATGACGAAGACTTACCTAGAATTTGGAGAATATCATTGTTAGCTTTATGTATTAGTTATTTCATTTGTTGTAAATATTGTTAGGATGATTTTGTATAATACTTTTTATTTATACAAAAACTTTGAATTTAAATATAAAGTATGATTATACCTATATATTATTAAACAATTTTTACTATATGCGTCTACAATTTAATTATCCGCATATGTATTGTGCAGACTCGGATACTAATAAAAAATTAAAAAAAAATATTGCATCTATATAATATAGACACGGAATACCATAGTCAATAGTGTTTGGTCTTTTTTGGGTCTGCGTTTTAGTGTCTCTGTGTCATACTCTCATACGTGGACAAGCATTATGGGTGTCTACATGTTTGCCTAACAAAGACAGAAAGACAAGTGTAAATATAGGCTTTGTTTGGTATCACAGTGAGGTAAAGACCATGAACTAAGACCATGGTCAGAAAGATCTAGGGTCATTCTGTTTCAAAAGTGCTGTTAGTTTGGATAACAAAAAAATCATGGTCTGAGACCATGATCAGAGAAGTTGTTTTGTGTAAAAATTACTAAATTGGCATTTATATGTTGTATTAAAAATAAACAAATTAATCTTATTAATCAATTTTGATTTTTAATTTAGTTTTGATATTTAATTAAAATTAAAATAATATTTAATTTATTTATCTTTTACTTTAATTTAAGTTAAAGTAAGTTATAATTATTTTTTATATTTTAATTTATGTTAAAGTAATTTTTAATTCAGTTTTGAGGTTTTATTGAACTTAAACTAACTATTTTCACACAAACAATTTAAAATTGAATTACAATAAAAACAAAAGCAAATATAAATACTAAATTAAAAAAGTACAAAAATAAACAAATACTGAATTAAAAATATTAAAAAAAAAAAAGAAAAGAAGAAGAAGAAGACATTTCAGCATTTCAACTTAAGTTCTTTTTTTGTAGTTCAAGTTTGAGCTCAAACCAGCTAAATTGAGATACCAGATCTCTTAGTGCAATGAAAGTTTATCTGTACAACAATACAGTTATAAGCTCAGTGATTTTACAAATTGTTTGCCTGCATCGATTCTAGAAAGCTCTCATATTATTTCCATGAGAGAGCCAATAGAAGGGGATGGGTCTCCATAATAGTAGAGGTTTCGCTCAAGGAGGATGAGAGAAGAGATCAAATAAAATTCATCTTAGCCATCTCCATCAAATCATTTATTACCATTATCTTAAGTGATATAGCAGCACTTGTTATCACTGTCAATCTTGAAGTCCAAGGGCCGACTCTTCTAAAAGGTCTACTTGAAGTTTATTCTCCCTTCTCCCTCCACTATAAAAATATATATTTACATATCATATCATCTATTGAATTTTGGAGGAAATCCATTTGCTCTTGCCTAGAAGATGAAGTATATGCTTTGGATCCCGAAGCATAATAGGCACCAAAAAGATAGTCTAGCTTGTCATCCAATTCGAAAGACTTGTTCTTGAATAGCCAAACATCCTTGCCATGTTATTGTATTGAAATAAATTTTGCTCCCACCATTCATCTGTCTCCATTCACATTTTTTTGGTCGAATCCTATCCAGTGCGTGCCGTCTGCTTCTCCAATTTCTGAAACAGATTCCATTTCTTCAATTACAAGAAATTAGCATGACTGTGTCTGTATTTTGACAGACTCAGATACGTAGACACTGATAAATACTATTTGCATCTGTAATTTATCTATCTGCATCTACTATTCTGCAAACTTGGATAACCGCATAAAAAAAATTAAACGCAAAAACAAATACTACATGGGCAGACATAGTTTTTAATTTTAGCACCATTCTTTGAGAGTTCATCTGCGTCTATCATTTTTTTATGTGTCTGTAAAGACAGACACAAATACTCGTCCATGTTTAAATTTTAGATCGCTATCTACTTTCCCTTTTCCCTCCTCTTCTTTCCTCTATTGCTGACTGAATTTTCTGAGCTTTACTGCCACTGTCCAATCCCATAGCCGCTGCTGAAGTCAAACCCATTTTCGTTCATCGCAGTGAGACCCAGCCCCTACAGCACCTTACCTTTACCGAAATCAGACCTAACTTGTATAGATTAGCCATTATAAGAAAATACGTCAGAGACCGTAAGAAAACAATCTCTTATAATAATTATTAGAAACCGTGTATTATCTTTCAGTGACTGAAAAATATTGTCTGATATTTAGTTGTAAATATAAAACTCAGTCAAAAAAAAAAAAAAGTTTCGCCCAAGTGTTAGATACGTTTTATCAATACCGATTTGTTAGGGTTTTTACTGAATTTGGGGATTTTCGAATTCTAATATCAAATGTTCTTGAATCAATTGAGAAACAGAAATAATTTGTTGTTAATTTGTATGTTTTATGCGTAGGCCTTTTATTGCCACTCAAGACAATTAGTACAAGAAGAAAGTTAAAGAGGTGGGGATGGACAATACTGGGGAAGCAGAACATGGTTATGTTGAAACTGATCCCACTGGTCGCTATGGTCGGGTGAGTTTTAATCTTAAACTTCTGCATCTTTTTCTCATTTCTTGTACAAAGGAAAAAGCTTTTCTTTTTAACAACTCTGTGGTTATAGTTAGTCCCATGAGTAGGATGAATTCATAGTTCTACAGGATTTTTTTGTACAGCTTGTTCTTGGAAGTGGGTTTATTTTGTTGTTTTTGAATTCAATGAAGACTCTCATCAGCTGGGTGAGAGTTAGTTTCAATTGTTTTGAAGACAATTGAGCAATTATTATATGGTTCAATTAATTGGTAGTGGAGTTTAATGGAGTATTAAATGCAAAGGTATTAAGATATCTTGTCTATTTGTCCTTTTTTTTTCTTTTTTTAATTTCTACACATGCCTGAACTTTATTTGTTGATACAAACTAATGGCCCATGACTTAATTTTCAAAATAAATATCTGTAGAAGCATCATGATTTTGATGCAATATCCAAAATATCGTTGATATAATGCATGCCATATGATTGAAGTGTTCTTGAGAATTATATGCGTTTTATATATGTTACTCTTTGTTGATTGCATGTGAAGTATATGAGTTTTGAAAATTACTATGGGCAACTTGCTTAGTTGCTTCCATGTGTCGTGACCATGTGCTGCCTCAAACCATCAATGAAAGAAAGACTAACTATTATTTTCATTAGTCATCACTAATCATGGTGCTAGGGGCCCTTAATTCCTGTTTCTTATGGCAAGTGGTACTTAATAGAGGACACGATTATCTTTATCCAAGATCATTTTACTTTTCGAAGGTTTCCGGAACAGGGTTGGTGTTTATGCTCATAAAACAGACTTTATTCATCAAATATTATTTATTGATTGCCCAACTAATATTAATTTTTTTTGCTCAGAATATATATATATTTTTAATAGTTATCACTAATCATGATGCTGGGCCCTTAATTCCTGTTTCTTATGGCAGCTGGTGCTTAATAGAGGACACTACTATGTTTATCCAAAAGTTGTTGTTTTACTCTTTGAAGGTTTCAAGAACAGGGTTGATTTTTATGCTCGTAAAACAGACTTTATTCATCAGATAGTATTTGTTGATTGCCTAATAATTAAGATTTTTATTCACAACCATAGGTACTATTATTAATAATGAAAAAAAAAAGAAAATTGTAATAGATATAGAAGAAAGGGTTGTAGCTTGAATGAATCAAATACTACACCCACATACTTTATTTATAGTAAAAAGAAATAAAGAAAGTACCACGTACAACCAATGTGAGATTACATAATAATATAAACTATTCTAACACTCTCTCCCAAGCTAGAACATATATATTATATGTTCCAAACTTGTTACAAATATAACGAAGATGAGCACCCCCCAGAGACTTGATAAATAGATCTGTCAACTGATCTTCAGACTTCATATGTACAGTTTTAATTGTATTATCCATAAGTTTTTCTCGAACAAAATAACAGTCAACTTCTATATGCTTTGTTTGCTCATAAAAAACGGGATTAAAAACTATATGCAATGCAGCCTAGTTATCACAAACAAGCTCCATAGGTTGTGAATGTGTGAATCCAAGCTCTTCCAACAAGTTTTTCCACCAAACCAACTCTGCAGCAGTTTGAGCTATGACTCTATATTCAGACTTAGCACTAAACCTTGAAACAACAGTTTGTTTCTTACTTTTCCATGAAACAAGATTTCCTCCTAAAAAGACACAATACCTTGTAGTGGATCTCTTGAAAAATGGACAACCAGCCTAATTTGCATCACTGTATCCCTGAATCGAATTGGAATCTTGGTTTTGAACCAAACCATGACCACGATCATGTCCACAAACCAAAGTATGACCATGATTCTTATATATTAACCCCTTACCAGGTGTAGTTTGAAGATACCACAGAATACAAATAACTGCATTCTAGTGAGAAGTTCAAGGTTGAGCCATAAATTGACTAACCATACTGGTCGCAAAAGATATGTGAGGTCAGGTTATTGTCAGATAATTCAACTTTCCCACTAGACATCTATACTGTCCAGGATATGATAATAGCTCTCCCTCATATGGTACATGTTTAGTGTTAGGATCCATGAGAGTATTAACAGACTTTGACCCCAACATACCTTTATCACTCAAGAAATAAAGACAAAATTTTCTTTGAGAAAGACAAATACCCTGTTGTGATCTACCAATCTCAAAACCCAAGAAGTACTTTAACTGTCACAAATCATTAGTTTGGAATTTTCACTACAAGAAAGATTTCAAATGTTGAATTCCCTGACTATAATCACCTATATGACAATATCATCAACATACACAATCAATAATATTCTACTAGTAGATGAATGACGGTAAAAAACATAATGGTCAACTGTAAACCTCTAAAGACCAAATTTGAGCACAACTTCACTAAACCTACCAAACCAAGCTCTGGGAGATTGATTCAAATCATACAAATATTTCTTCAACCTACAAACCAAGCCAGACTCCCTTTGAGCAACATACCTTGAAGGTTGCTCCATAAAAACCTCTTCATCAAGGTCACCATGCAAAAAGACATTTTTGATATCTAATTGATATAGTGGCCAATTAAAGATGGCTGCAAGAGAGATAAAGACTCTGACTGAAGTAATCTTAGCAATAGGAGAAAAAGTCTCAGAGTAATCTATACTTTAGACCTGAGTGTAACCTTTAGCCACCAAATGAGCTTTCAGCAGGTCATCAGGATGAACCTTCACATTAAACACCTAACGATAACCAACAACAAACTTATCCAATGGGAGTTTCACAAGTTCCTAGGTATCATTGTCCTTTAAAGCTCGCATCTCTTCATCCATGGCATTTCTCCACCTAGAATGTTTTAAAGTTTCAAACATAGAGTTAGGAACAGAAACACCAGATAAGGAAATGACAAAAGAATAATACGAAAGAGATAAAATTATCGTAGGAAACAAAATTTGAAATGGGATAGGCAGTACTAGGAAGAGCATAAATAGAAGGACATGTACGTTTACCTTTTTGAATGGTAAAATGAAGATCAGAGTCAGGAAGAGCTGGATCCAAAGGCAAAAAAGCAACTGGCGGTGCACCAGAATTTGTCGGAATATTCTTGTCTACTTGGTGTCGAGTGTAAAACTGTAAATTAGGACAAGATAGATGACCAGAAGGACTTAAAGGATGCTTAGTAGACAACGGAAGAGGGAAAAGTAATGGAAGAATTGTTTCGATATCTGTAGTGACATATGAGTCAGTGAAGTATAAGGTAGATTCAAAAAAGATAATATCCGCACAAATAAAGAAACGATTCAACGAATGACTATAACATCTATACCCTTTTTGTGTACGAGTGTATCCTAAGAAAAATACATTTAATAGAACAAGGATCCAATTTATCAATACACTGAGAGAGTTGATGCACAAATGACACAACAAAAAATACAAGTGGGTAAAGAAAATGTAGGAGCATGTGTAAAAAAGCACAGAAAAGGGAATTTTGCCATGAAGAACTGATGATGACATTCTATTTATGAGATAACAAGCCGTAAGAACTGGATCACTCCAAAACATTTTAGGAACATTCATATGACATAATAAAGTACGAGTAATGTCTATAAGATGACGATTCTTTCTCTCGGCCACCCCATTTTATGGGGAGGTGAGAGAGCAATATGATTGATGAATTATTCCTGAAGCAGTCATAAATGTATTCAATAGAGCAGTAAAATATTCTTTAGCATTGTGACTACAAAGTATATGAATAGGAACATTAAACTGAGTTTTAATTTCAGAACAAAAGGCACTGAAAATAAAAAATAATTTAGAACGTTCTTTCATTAAATAAAGCCAAGTCATCCTTGAAAAATCATCCACAAATGTAACAAAATAACGATAACCTAATTTTGAAGTGACACGACTCGGATACCATATATCTGAATGAACTAAAATAAATGGACTCTCAATTGTTTTATTAATGCAGAAAGCAAAAGGAACACGAATGTGCTTACCAACTGACATTACTCACATTCTAAAGAAGATAGATGACTTAAAGTAGGAACTAACTTCTTGAGCTTTTCCAAAGAGGGATGACCAAGGCAATAATGGATTTAGAGTGGTATAATTGTGGCAAAATAAACTGGAAGAGATGGTTGGATCAAAGTAGTAAAGTCCGGTAGATTCATGTCCTCTTCCAATTGTCTTTCTTGTCTTCAAATCCTAAATAACAACAGAATGAGAATAAAAAAAGATAGAGTAATTTAAACTTTTAGTGAGTTTACTAACAGACATAAGGTTAAAAAACAAAGTGAGAATATGTAAAACAGATGATATGGAAAGTCCTAGACTAGGTTCAGCAGTACCTATTTCACTAACTACAGTAGTAGAATCATTTGCTAAAATAACAGGTGAAGATGATTGTGAATCTTGCAAGTTAGTAAAAGTACTAGATGTACCTATCATGTGATCAGTGGCCCCATAATCAAGAATCGAAAGTCTTGAGGCTGAAGAACTAGAAAAGCAACTCAACTCAACTAAGTCTTAAATCCTAAACTAGTTAAGGTTGGCTATATGAATTCTTTTCTTCCATTCGCAACGATCCAAGTCATCATATTTAGTAATGTCTAGAGCAGCCATATCCTTCTCGATGACTGCATCCAATGTAAGTTTCGGTCTTCTCCTATCACATCTAATACTCGATTCTTGTACCAAGTCACATTTCTTAACTATTGCGTCCATTGGACGACGTTGGATATGTCCAAACCAACGTAGCGATTCTCCCTCATTTTCTCCTCAATAGGAGCTTCTTCCACTTTCTTATGGATCTTCTCATTCTTTATTCTATTCTTTTTTGTATGTCCGGTCATCCATCTCAATATTCTCATTTCGGCTACTCCTATCTTATACAAATGTTGCTTTTTAACTGCCCAACATTCGTTACCATACAGCATAGCCGGCCTTATTGCTATCTTATAAAATTTTTCTTTCAATCTATTTGAGATTTTAGGATCACATAAAACTCCCGAAGCACTACACCACTTCACTTACCCTGCCTTGATCTTATGATTTACATCATGCTTAATTGCGCAATTTTTTTGTATAGATGAATGTAAATACTTAAACATATCATTTGTAAGGATTGCCTTACCGTCCAAAATTATTTCATTTGGGTCTCCTCTAGTCTCACTGAAATTGCACTCCATATACTCAATTTTTGTCCGACTCAATGTAAGACCTTTAGATTCTAACGTGTTCCTCCACACTTCTAGTTTAGAATTCAAACATTCTCTGGTTTCATCTACTAACACAATATCATCAACAAACAACATGCACTACGGAGCTTTATCTTGAATATTATAAGTGAGTTCATCTATGACTAAAGCAAATTGGTACGGGCTTAATGATAAACTTTGGTAAACTCCTATCGTGATTAAGAACTTTCTAGTCATACCATCTATGATCTGTACCCTAGTCATTATTCTCTCATACATATCTTTAATAACTTCTACATATTTAGTTGAGACATTCTTCTTCTCGATAACCCACCACAATACTTATCTTGGCACCTTATCATAATCTTTTTTCTAAATCAATAAAAGTCATGTGAAGATTATTTTGTTTTTTCTTTGTATTTCTCCATTAATCTCTTAAGTAAGAAAATAACAGCCATTGTAGATATTCCTGGCATAAAGCCAAATTGATTCTCAGAAACTAGAGTCTTATTCCTAAGCCTACGCTCAATCACTCTCTCCCGCAATTACATTGTATGACTTATAAGTTTTATTTCTCGATAATTCGTATAACCTTGAATGTCTCCTTTATTCTTATAAATAAAGATCAATATAGAATTACCTAACTGAGCAAGAGATGAAGTGGGAAAAGATGCGTGTTGTGCAAGCTGGAACTGAAGTAACTTAGAATACTCCTCCTGTGAGATAGAAATGTTGCCAGAAGACTTGGGTTTTGAGGAAGTGTATGCATTATTTGCAACTTTAGGAGGCTCACCATTCAACTTCCAACAATATTCACGAGTGTGGTTATCTCGACCACAATAAGTGTAATAACGACGTCCTCAGCCTCCACGGCCTCCTTTACCACCATGACCACCTCTAGTAGCAGGACACTAAGTCCCATCATGCAACTGAGAAGACAGAATAGCAAAAGCAGATTTATCATGATTAGCGTCAGTACCAGGTGAGTACTGAGATATTCAACAATAAACTTTAACAAGAGAGGGAAGAGAAGCTCCCGCAAGAATCTGTGACTTAACAGGCTCATAATCAGAATGAAGACCAGCCCAAAAACTAAGAACCATAAGTTGTTCACGTTGTTTCTTTTGCTTTGCTATATCAAATGAAAGAGATTGAACAATATTAAGCTCATCATAAACTTGCTATATAGAACCAAAACAGTCAGAGAGAGAACTAAGTTGTTTGTCCTGAAAGAGACTACGAGAGACATCATACAGACGAGTCAAATTTCTAGAGTACATTATTTTCACAAAATCCCATATTTCTTTAACTGTATAATAGGAACACACATTAGCAATCTGAAGTTCCATTGTATTCCATAAAAGAGAAATAATTTGGTTATCCCAAATTTCTTTCTGCGAGTGGCCTTCACGTGTGTGCACGCTTACACGCTCCCAAAGCTCCATCTGCACGTAGAACTCATGCTTGCATGCACCAGCACACGCTTTCTTGCTGTGCTACCCGTGGTTGTCATGCGCCATCCATTGTACCGGTGCATGGGCCGTTGTTTTTTGGCAGTTTTCTTGCAGCCGATGGATCAAAGGCTGCGGAGTCTTTCTGCGGTAGTGGATGGCCAAAATACGTGCCGGAGAATGGACTTCTAGGCTAGGCACTTATGATAATTTCGTCATTTTCTGGTCACTGGAAAATTATGGGTGAGATGGTTTTATGTAGAGGTTAGGGTTTTGGACCAATTTGCTCTGATACCATGTAAATAGATATAAAAGAAAGGGTTGTAGCTTGAATGAATCAAATATTACACCCACAGACTTTATTTATTGTAAAAGGAAATAAGGAAAGTACCACATACAACTAATGTGGGATTACATAACAACATAAACTATTCTAACAAAAACTATATGTGTCTATACCACAATAGTTTATTGGTAACATATGAATACCTTCGTAGCTTGCCTAAGAGCTTGACACTGTCCCCTTCCACCTCCTTCCTGCCTCCCATGCTTATGTAGTACGTCCAGAAGGATGTGTTTTTTTATTGTTGTTGAGATTTGAAGAGTTACTTGATCACCCCATTCTTGTGCTGATTGTGAATTAGCTTGACATGAGCATGTAGAATTAAGATAAATTGCATAATTTAGATGCTCATATATTAAAGCTGTAACTTGATACAGATGGATAGCTCAAATGATCCTCACAGCCAGGAAATGGATTACAACTTGATTTTCTTTTATGACAATGACAGTAATTGCTTTCCAATTACTTGGCTATGGATACTACAAACGTTTTGTAACCTGCTTTTTATTCCTTTTTTGGGAGTAAGTGTAAGATTTGTATAACTCTGTAGGTGCTTGCTTACTGAGAGATTAGAATGTGATTTTGCAATTGCCTGATTGACTATAGTTGTGTATTGTCATGATCAGTTTGGAGATATTCTTGGAAAAGGAGCAATGAAGACAGTGTACAAAGCAATTGATCAGGTCCTTGGTACAGAGGTAGCATGGAATTGGGTGAAACTCAGCGAGGCTCTTCGCAGACCAGAGGATTTGCAGCGACTGTACTTTGAAGTGCCTCTCCTCAGCAGCACTTCTTTGACCAAAGGTCCCAATTTCACAACAGCACTTGCTTCAGCCATCTCAGGAAGAATATTGCACACGAATCCAATAGAAAAATGGTGAAAATAAAGGAAGCTAAGACATTGAAGATTATTTGATGAATCCGTGTGGCTTCATGCAGTGAAGTAGGACCAAGTTTTGAATCGTATTACGTGAGGTGAAAAAGGAAATACTCAAAGCAAGAAATAAAGAGAGCAATTTGCAAATGTTAGTACAACTTAAATGGAAAGTATGTTTCAGATGGTGCAAGCTAAGCTAAAAACTCTCTCTTGAAAGATGATTCTGACTTCCTCCTTCATCCTAATTTATAGCAAAAAGTTAGCGACATGATGAATATATTGTTTAAGAGGAGAAGATGATATATTCCAAAATCCAACAAACCCATCAATTGGTCATTCAAATAAAGACCATGACCTACCTCGAACAATGCTTGAGGTAGAAATAATATAGCTTTTGAATTAGAATAACTAAGTTTAATGTTTTTTTGAAATTTATTTAATTACTTTAATAATAATAATACAATAAATTTGATTTTCTTAATTTACTGCAGCATTTTTTTTATACATATTTGAATTAAATCAAAATTTAATTTAAAAAAAAAAAAAGATGTGTTTTTTTTCTTGTGTGTGCAAAAATTAACATTATAACGTCTCTGATAAGAAAATCACGGTCTCTAATATGAAGCATTAGACACACTAGGATACTTGTGACTGCTCATCAGAGATCGTGCGCTATTAGACATCAGAATTAGACTATTAGAGGCTGTATTTAGCGGTCTTTGATACTGAATTTTTTGTAGTGGGTTTACACTCCCAACATTTCATTTTTCATTTGAATGAGTGGTCTGAGCTTGGTTGAGTTTTGTTTTGAGTCATATTTCTTTTCCTATGTTTGTATGTTAAAAGTTTAATTGGATTCATCAACTTTATGTTTGGTATAGACTTAGGTTCTTTCATAATTAGACAATTTCATCTTCAGTTGGGCCTTGATAGTTCTCCTTGTATGTTTATTTTGGGTCTATTGCTCTCTTACACTTCTCAGGTATCCACTTACCCTTTGATTATCCCTAGCAATTTAATTTTGGGTATTTTGTTAAATTAATTTTTGACATTTTTGTTCGACGAAATTGAGAGACAATTTTTAATTGATGGGTTTATTCCATCGATAGTCCCCATAAATGTTTGCTGCTTGTGTTTTTATCTGGCTTATTATTGATTTTTTCAAGCTATTTTTTAAATTTTTTGGTGGTAAGTTCACGTATTTCGATTTGTCAATCAGAAAATACTTGTTTGGAAAAATTTTGTCTTATGTTTCAATGAGACCATTTATGATGTTAACATAACAACATTAAGCTGCTTTAGATATCTATCAATTTTAAGATGCTTACATCCCCCTAAAAAAAATTTGAAATACTTAGTATTCTTTCCATTTACACTAACACAAATGAACTCAGTTGATTCGTGGTTGGAATGCTCTTATTAAATGTTGTTTTTTGGTGGAATGATATTTATAAATGTCAATTGGCTAGTAAGCTTCATTGTTACAACTATAAATGTGATTAAACATTTGCTAAAACACTTTTGATATGAGTATTTTGTTTCTGAATTTGTTGGGTTTAATGGGTTTGAATTTCCTCTCTTTGCTTATTTATGAACTCTTTGATACCATTTTGTCTTGCTTTGTCCGTTGTTCAGTTCTAATTTGGATAATATGATGTAGTTTGGTACAAGTAAGCCATTAATATGGTCATGAAGGAGCTATTATAGAATTAGTCAAACAGTACCAATATATATAGAAAGTCCACTGGTTTAGGTGTACAATTACATTTCTTAGCTCTAGTTTTTGTTTATATTTATTTTCTAGAAATTAAGGTTGTAGATCAAAGCCTATAGGCCTATACTAGTCTTCAAAACTATTTGTCTGTTCACATTCTACTGCCCCCATCAATTGTGCTTGGTTTTGTCACCTTCCCCCTCTCCTTTTCGTACTCTACTCATTTCATCAAACCCCAACAGTGTGAGGTTTTACCAGACATCCTCTATAAAATATTTTGATTTTGAAGAGTTACACTTCACTAGGAAAATGAGATTATTCTCAATCTTTTGTTTTGTGTTCACTTTTGTTTTTTTATTGTTGATAAACATGTTTTTTTTATCATACTATTTCAACCGATTTATGAATTGGGATTCTCAATTTTTGTTATATTAATGTACTTGGTTTTTCATGCATTTTTCTCAAGCTATTTCTATCGATCTTTTAAATGGGTTCTCAATTTTTGTTTTGTTTTAATGTACATTTTTTTTTTTTTTAGTTTAATGGATGTTTGTTTTACTGAAAATGGCTTTTTGATTTTCATAAGATAAGCAGAGAGAGGAGTGAGGAGTGAGGATGAATATGGAGGATCTGTGTGTCTGTTATAGGGTGTGGAAATATTAAAAATAGATTTATGTTTTTGCGTTACACTTGAAATGTTTTTAGGGTGCGGAAATTTTGAAAGTGGATTTCAGGCTATGTTGTACCTATTATTGTAGATTCTTAATGATATACCTCATTACTGTTGTTGTTGTATTTTTTTTCCTTTTTTTCAATATTTTTTTCTTTTCTAGGTTTCTCTACTGTTTTTATCTCCTTTGGTTCCCTTTCACTTAATTTTAATAATTGTCAAAGAAGATAGAATGCTGGTCTATTTACGATTTCAAGAGTATCAGTAAGATCATAAGGACGAATAAACCTTGTAGTAAAAAATGAAAATTCATTTGGATCAACGGTTAGGATTTTAAGCCAAATTTTGAGTTTCAAGACAAAACTTGCCAAGTTTGGATTCAGATGACAAAACAGTCAAATACTAGTTTGTTTTGGATTACGAGAGCACTGGCATGATTGTGGGACGAATGAGACTTGTAGAAGAAAAATGAAATCCATCAAACTTTGAGTTTCAAAGCAAAAACTTTGAAAACTTGGGTTTAGAGGGAAAAATGGTCAAATACAAGTCCGTTTAGAATTTTGGGAGTACCAACACGACCGTGGAATGAATAACACTTGTAAAAAGAAACAGACATCCACTTGGATCAACAGTTAGGATAGTAGGCCAAACTTTGAGTTTCAAGGTAAACTCTTTGAAAAGCTAGGTTCTGAAAAGGGGGGGGGGGGAGGGGGGAGAGAAGGTCAAAGACAAGTCCGTTTTGGATTCCAGGAATACCAAAATGACGATAGGGATGAATAAGACTTATACGAAGAAACCAAAATATATTTGGATCAACAATTAGGATATTAGTCGAAACTTTGACTTTCAAGGCAAACACTTGCCAAGTTTGGGTTCGAGGGGCAAAACAGTCAAATATATGTCAGTTTAGGATTTTAAGAGTTTCGACATGACCATAGGGATAAATAAGATATACAGAAAGAAATGAAAATATATTTGGATAAACTGTTAGGATAGAAGGTTAAACTTTGAGTTTCAAGGCAAAAACTTGTCAATTTTGGATTTGGAGGCAAAACAATCAAATACTAGTTCGTTTAGGAATCCGCGAGTACTAACATGACCACGGGTACGAATAAAGTCTGAAGGAAAAAACAAAAATCCATTTAGATCAATGGTTAGGATTCTAGGCTAAACTTTGAGTTTCAAAGCAAAAACTTTGAAAACTTAGGTTTGATGGGCAAAACAGTTAAATGCTAGTCCAATTTGGGAGGGAGTACCAGCACAACTATGAGGACGAATATGATATGTAGGAAGAAACAAAAATCCATTTAGATTAACGATTATGATAGTAGGCCAAACTTTTAGTTTTAAGGCAAAAACTTTAAAAACTTCGGTTAAAGGGGCAAAACGATCAAATACAAGTCTGTTTCGAATTTTGAGGGTATTAGTACAACTAGAGGGATGAATAAGACCTGTAGGAAGAAACAAAAAATCTATTTAGATCGACGCTTATGATAATAGGCCAAATTTTAAGGTTGAAGGCAAAAACTTTGAAAACTTGGGTTTTTGGGGCAAAACCATCAACTTTAAGTTTGTTTCGGATTTCGAGAGTACCGGCACGACTGTGAGAACAAATAAGACCATTAGGAAGAAACATAAATCTATTTAGATCAATAATTAGGATATTAAACTAAACATTTAGTTTCAAGGCAAATATTTTGAAATTTTTGCTTAATTTGTCCAAGATAATTAATTAGAGCTTTAACTTATATCCATATTAATTTAAGTATAACTTATAACATATTTATTTTGATTATTTCAAGTTCTATCTCTTACATCTGGGCCTTTTCATCTGAGTTAAGCAGACGATTTTTAAATTTATGTATTTTTTTTTTATGTATTATTTATTGTAATAATATTGTTACGATGATTTTTAAATAATATTTTTTATATAAAATTTGGATTTAAATATAAAAAATTATTTTGTAGCAAATATTTAAAAGTATAAAATGAGAAATTAAGTAAAAATAAAATAAAATATGTTTATTATTTTAAAAATCTATATTTGCAATTTTATTATTTGTGTATGTAGAATGCAGATGTGGAAAAATATTAAAAATTAATAGAGAAAAATATACGTCTGTTTTTATGTGTCTGTTATGCAGACGTAATTGTATATGGGTCTGCATTTCAATGTCTGGAAGTTAGATTTTGATACTTAACACCTAATTATTAGCGTTTAGATATTATGGCTATCTAGTAGACGTAGAAAGACATATGCAAATAACTTCTGCATTTGCGTAGATGCAAAAAATAGCATTTGAGTTTAGGCTTACTACATCTGGGTGCAAAGTAGTTGTTTATCTATCTAGATTGTGACATTCTGCATTTGTATTAAGTAGCCACAGATAATGCATTTTTTTGTAGTGTCTCGTAGTAAATCCCACTTACTTTTGAATGGGAATATTTTAAGGTTTGCCCGATAAGCTCTTTATATCAAGCACTGATACTTGCCCATCCGGTAGATTTAAATACTTGAGTTCGTCTTTTTTTTTCCTCAATACAGTAATTGACAAAAATTTTGGTCTCTTTCAATCTCCACTGCATTCTAGTATTGTTTTCCATTTTAGACAATAAAATCAAAAACTTAAAAATTTGAAAGAAATAAATTTTAGAAGAATTTTGATTGAATATGAGAATGGTGTGAAAATATGAGGAGGAAGATGAGTATTTATAGAGTTAGGAAAAAGGAAAAAAAAATTGAAATCCTTCCATTTGAAGCAGATTAAAAAAAAAAAAAATTTGAAAAAGAGCTAGCCGTTGGCAACAGAATGAAAAAAATAAATTGGGGGAGGGGTATAATTGGTATAAAGGAGAATAGAGGAGGTTATTTTTGTAATTTATGGCCAGGGATATGATGGAGATTAAGGAAAATAATGAGCGCAAAATGAGAAGGGAAAAAATAGAGCCATGGTTGCAACAAAGAAGTAGTGGAGGGACAACTTTTTGGCCGCCTCCCTAGAGGCTGCTGATGCCACAAGATGCGGTAGCCTAAACGGGTCTCGCCGTGTCCCCTACGGCATAGGGCCTCTTGGTAGTTACCATGCCGTACTGCGCCCTGCATACTAAAAAAGGCCATATTCTGCATCTACACAGACACAATATTTGTTTATCTATGTCTATGTGTAGACGAAAATAAATATCGATGTCTGTGATATGACTTTTGAGTCTAGAAATGAGTTACGCAGATAATGTAGTTTCTTGTAGTAGATGATTCATAAATGTTTTTTTTTAGTGAACTCATTGAAACACCTTCCTTAGTTTATTAATAATTTTCAGTTGAAAACTTCAGTTCACTTCTTATAATACTTCAGCTGACGAGAGAAAAGAAAAGAAGGGGAAAAAAATCGTGAAATGAGAATGGAGGAAAAGCTAGGGGTTTGATTTGGGAAAGAATGAAAAAATCGTGAAATTAGTCCATAACAATGACAATAAATGCTATCGCAGATATTTGATCCTGCTACTGCAGGTAGTACTCTTCCACCATTTGGCGGGAAATTAGCTTCACATCAACTATAGGGTGTTAATTATCAACGACAAAGAGTAAAAATTTTCAAGATTTATTAACGATATAGCAAATATGTTGTTATAGATTACTAAATTGCTATCACGGATATATGTTATCAGCGAGAACGGTTTGCTACAATAGTAACATTTGTTGTAGTGTGAAGAATTACCTATGTCATTCCTAAGTTAGTGTGTTCCTAAGTATTTGTTCTGGTTTATTCTCAAAGATGTATTGGTCAAGTCCCAAAGACCCAAACAATTCTTGAAAGTGCATAAATACCTCCCTAATCCAATGGGCATTAATAAATTAGTCATGTTTATGCTTAATTATGTTCTAACAAATAAATTGTCAAAATTGTGAAGAGTAAAGTATATTATAATAAATTAGTCTGCATATAACTTGTTGATTGATGCTGAAATGTACTATACGAAATAAATTGATAGATTTAGCGATTTATTGTAACATATATACTAACACACAAATCAGGTGATGAACTTTACTCTAATGTCGTACTAAGAAAAATAAATTAAATTTTGACGATTTAGTGTCAAATATATAATCATAAGTCAGCATTAGTTGTGAATTTATTTATTTATTTATTTTTTTACTTTTTCCAATCTTTTTCAGTGAAAAATTATCAAACTGTATAAAAACATAATGTTATATATATTATCCCAAGTAAATTAGTCATATTATGTCTCCACTCCAAAGAAAAATTATGCATCTGGAAAACACATTCTCAAGTCTTCATTTATAATGACTTAGTTTTTACAGTTAGTTAGAAATTATATTACATGAAACCTAAGTTATCAAATGACTTGTAAATATCAACAAAAAAAATATAAAAGATCAATTATATTACATGAAACCTAAGTTATCAGATATCAACAAAATACATAAAAGATCATAATCAAAATAAAACAATGATGATTCAATGTGAATGTCTATTAACATACTAATCAACATAGATATAATCAATTTAAAATGAAAAGTGTGTAACACAAAAATCAGGATATTTTTTTTACGATTTATGTTGGAATGTGTTCTTACAATTAAATTAGTAGAGGCAATGATGAATTACATTGAGTTATGTTGTAACAAGTAAATTGGTAGAGACAATAACAATTTACACTGAATTATATTGTATCAAACAAATCGATAGATAAAACAAATTCATAAGTCGTTCTCATTTAAACTGGTGAAGTGTTTTTTATAATAGATCTGAAGGGGTATTTAATTTTAAATTAATCTTGCCTTAGAAATTTCATGACATTATTAATTTTAAAATGACTAATGTACCCTTATGGAGGAATTTTAACAAACAACTTAAGCGAACTTTGAGCCATCATTTATGGCCTCTTGATGAATTGGTCTCTCCATTCCCCAATAGTGATCCAAGACAGATGCTGAATTGAAAGTCATACCAAAAAAAAATGCAAAAATGTGGTTCCTTAAGATTCCTATAACACTCAGTTTTCTTAGTTGCATTCTTAGCCATGGATTTGCTCTTTCAATTACTTTAAATGACATAGAATGTGTATCTGAAAATGTTTCATATGAAGGTGATACTGTTTTTGGAAATTTCGTAGTTATTGACCATGACATATTTTGGAGCTCAGACCACCCTAAAATTGATTTTGCTTTAAGTTTTTTATGTTTTGATTGACAACTATGGGATTTAAAATTTTTTTTTTTAATCTGCAAAAAATTTGTTTAAGCTTATGAATAATATAATGAGAGATATAAACTTCTCACTTTACGAAATTGAATTGTAATCCTGAATTCTAGTGCTTTATTTATTGCAGGTGACATCTCCAGGGGGTAATGTGGTGCATTCTTTGCAGGGAACATCAGGGGACAAGTTTGAGTTCAAAGCCCCACAAAATGGAATTTACAAGTTTTGTTTCTGTAATCTAGTGTTAGCACCAGAGACTGTATCTTTTCACATACATGTTCGACATATCCCGACCGAGTATGAGGTAGTCAAAGATGGTTAGTTCCACACATCCACAAACTATGTATACATTTTTATTATTTTTCGATAATTCGTACTTGTTAATTATCATTCAACTCTTATGTGATCATACTTATCACACAAATTAGTCCGAAATAAAAATAAGATCTGATTGATTAGCATATAAAATAGTTTATTGTTAAAAACTTTATTTATTATTATTATTTTTTTTGGGATTCAGAGCATTTGGGTCCAATTAACGTGAGGATTGTTATGTTAAGAGAAGCATTAAAGTCGATTATATCATAATAGAAATATCTAAAAGCACATGAGATTAGACATCGATATAGTAAGTCGCTTGATCTCACTCACATTAATCATATATATATAAATAAAATAATAGTGAAAAAATTGAAAAGTGTCACTCACATCGAGATTATGTACATATAATTACTATGTTTCCTTAATAATGGCCTGAAGATAACTCAAATCTTTTATATCCCTGCCAACATGGAGATCAACCTCCTCTTGGGCACGTTTCAATACATCCCTATTGTTTAATAACACGGCTATCAGCCATATCAAGTGGACAGAAGTTGTGTCCGCCCCTTCTGTTGTGTGACTCTGGAGAAATACAATCGATCGATGAAAAGAATTTATATAAAGAGACAAAATAGTACGTGCAGTCAGTGAATAAAAAATTAAAGCATACTGCATACCATAATTGTTGCCTTGATGATAGTATCACGAGAATGACCATAAGTTTCTATACAATCTTCTTGGGGCATAGACAGTTATACATCAATGAAATCCTCTGGTTCCCTTGTCTCACCCTTTTGCCACTTTTTAGTATGTTATTCAAGCCAACTTCCTATAAGGTTGTCAAAATCTTTGGAAACACGCTTCATGGATTTCAAATTTTGAGATTCAATATTAAACCAGCCAAGAAATGGAATCAAATCAGAGACTTCTAACCTTCCCATTAAATACATAAATTCTTTTGAGTTTTCTGCAGATGTTCTGTTTCTCCAACAATTTCATCATGGAAACTATCAAAATATCTCTTGCCATGCAATTATCTTGGTGGTTATATTTAACAAAAGCCGTTCAAACCATTTATCAAGCACCACTGCGGATGTTCCATTGTTGTTCAAAAACAAGTACAAATCTTTTACGAAATTATCGTTTTCAGACAGATAGATGTGTTTTAATGTGTCAAGACAGCGAGAAGAGAGGACTTCATGCATAACTATCTTTCTTATGTCGCGCCAAAATGGTCCATAAGGTGCCATCCCAAATGCATAGTCGTAGCACATGTAAGTTCCCTTGCTAGAGTTTGGGATTGAGGCGAAGATCTTGTCATTAATGGTGAACACTCCTTTACTGCCTCATGGTTGCTAACAAGAAGTGTAGGGTACACTCCTAGCTTGACAATGAAGATAGGGCCTACTTTGCCAGCCATATCTGAAAGGTTTGACAAACTCTGGTTTTACCACCAAATAGATGGAGGTGACCTATCAATGGCAAACTACCTGATGGTTCAGTTGCTTGCTTGTCATTGAATTTCTGACTATAAATTTTCCTTCTCTTTAGAATGTATAACAGCAGCAAACCTAAAATGGTAGCTGCTATTACTTTCAGATAGGAGAAAGAAAAATCCATAGTTCCCTGAAACTTGAGTAAGGGAGGAAGTTTGATATTTCTTCAAGACACATTGTCAAGTTCAACTTGGTGGGTTCTTGTCTCCATTTTATGTGGAACCTATATTAATTAATTTTTAATTTTCCGAATGTTTGATACAAGATTTCTGCAAAGTTGACTTAGGATATAATTTAGTTATTATAGATACATAATTTAGTTAGTGTGTCTAAATAAATATATTTGAATGTGAATGTTAAGCTTTTCATATAATATTTATTTAAGTATAAAGTTGACTTAGGATATAATTATATGGTTGAAATTAGGGAAGTTATACATGATTGTAGTCTATAAATGTAAATTTTTTTTTATAATTTTTTTTGTAGGGGAGGTAAACTATTTATGTATTTTGATTTACTGATCCTTTTTAAAAGGAGACGTAGTTAGTTAGTGAGTGATGGATACTTAGATCGCAAAATAAAATTGATCTGATTAAGAAATTTTGTGAACATATCAATAATTTAATTGTTACAAGATATAAAGACATGTGAATCAATTCACTTTGTACTTTCTCACCTACAACGTAATAATCAATCCTTAAAGATAAGTAATCAAATTTCAAAAAAGTATTATACTTACACGACCATACCCTCTTAGTTAGATTTTAGTTCCAAACTAATAAAAATTAGTTGAGGCAAACCAGTGTTAAAAAACTAAAGAAGATAAAATTATTCCTTGTCTTATCTACATTTTCTATTGCTTTTGCATATGAATTACTTATAGAGTGCATAAGTAATGCAAGATTGAGACTTTCGTTTTGTTTGTTTGTTTTTTCTTTTTTACATTAGAAAGAAAACCTAGGAGGTTGGGAAAAGTTTTCAAATTGTGGAAAAATAAGTGATTGAATATTTTTGTGGGATTCTATTTCTTTAGTGATTTAATGGTCCACTATAATTCATAAAGGAAACATATTGACAAAAAATGACAAATTAGGAAGGGTGATTAGTTTAGCCAATTAAAAGGGTAGTCTTATTGCCAAAGTCAATATCTTTAACGTCACAGCCTATTAAATTTTAGAAATTTTATTATTTCTAAAGTATCCTTTTGCTCTTTCTCTTTCTTATTTAGCTTTCATCAAACTCTTGCCTTTCTTATTTATTTTCATCAAACTCTTTCTCTTTCTCTTTCTTATTTATCTTTCATCAATCAGAGTCCTTCTCACACTGCAACTCATCATCTATTCTCTCATGAGTTCTAACTTTATATCTCTCTCTTCCTATGTCTAGCAGTCGTTAAAATTTTATAATTTTTTGATTTTATTATAAGTTCAACTTTCAAAATTATAGAGGTTGAACAAAAAAAAAAAAAAAAAAAGATGAAAAATTAATTAGTTTACTGATTTATAAAAAGTTGAGACATGAAGAGAACTAAATAATGTGTGAAGCTTTTGGGAGAAAGATAGACTGGAGAGCAGAGGGAAGAGATGGAAGATGAACATATTAGAAAAAGTGCGTATTTATTTTTGGGTTTCTCACTTTTAGTTTAAAGGAATTTAATTTATTATGCAATTGATTTTTAAAATATTATTAATTGAGGACACTTTAGTCTATTCATAATGTTTTGCAATTAAGAAGCTACAATCCCAAGCTTTTCTTGATAATTTTCATTATTAGATGAATTTCTGGGTTATCATAACTTTTACAACTCTTAATTAAAAGCTTTCTTTTCTATTTTATTTCTATACATATGATTTATCATTACCCTTTTTTTTTTTTAATATGATTTGCTAAAATTAAAAGCTACGCCTTTATATTGCTAGTCCATAATCACTACAAGAAATTATCACATATGCATCTACCAAAATATTGTAGTCCGGAATCACTACAAGAAATTATCACATGTGCATCTGTCAAAAATAGACTTAGAAAATGCAGACACAGATATTACCTTTCTACGTTTACATATATGCATATACATATTGATTATATGTTTTTGCAAAAATGCAAACATAAGTAGTTCAAAAAAACAAAAAGTTCCAAATGTTGATACTTATCACGCAGAAGAAGAAAGAGATGCAATTTGCAATTATATTTTACAATTGCATCTGCGTCTGCTGTTTTCAATCAGCGTTTGTCGTTCCAGATGCACTTATCTTGAATTGACATCATTTTCAAGCAATTATATCGGCATTTGTGTTGATCTTAGTTACGTCAGCATTTTGCAGACTCAAATAATATAATATTACTTTTAAAAATATTTTTTAATTTGCATCTGTAGTGACTGACGTAGATAATTGTCCCTGCTTAAATTTCAGATCTTGATCTCTTTCTCTCATTCCTCTTCTTTCCTTCACACTAAAGAATGGTAGAAAATAATGTCAGATTGATTGCCATTGTCAATTTTTTTTTTTCTGAGAATCATCCATTTCGAAAGCAAAGAAATAATTCTCAAAAGAACACCATTGAGAAAAACTAATAGTCTATATCAAGTGATAAGGTTTTTGTCAGGGTTAGATAATTTGATATTTCAATGTACAAACAAGACTATAATTAGGTGAAGGTGAGTATATTGTGAGAGTTTTCCTATTGATCTACTAACATATTTCACCATAACTTAGACATTATGCATATTGAAAAGAATATATTTGACAGTATTTTCAATACTATCATGGACTTTAAAAATAAAAGAAAGGACAACCTATGTGCCTGTCAAGATTTGAATGTCATCGACCATAATTGGAGCTGTGTGAGGTTGTGAGGTCAATGGAAAATTCTTTAAGCCTAAAACAACATTAACCTATACTCTGAGGAAAGATGAAAAAGGTGGTTTATGAATGGATTAAGAATAATATCAAGTTCTCTGATGATTATGCTTTGAACTTGTCTCATTGAATAAGTTGAGGAAATCCACCGGGAATATATTAGCTTATCTGCTTTTACTAGCATATCTTCAATGATTTCTATTGGATAAGTTTGGAAATAGTCCGCAAGTTGTAAGCTTTTCTTGGTTGGTTTGATTTTTCCCTTCTTAAGACCAAGCTTTTCAAATATTGAGGAGGGCATTAAGTTGATGCTTGCTCCAAATCACATAAAACTCTTCCCTCAAAGGTAGTACCAATGGAATTGGAATGTTGAAAATACCCGAATATTTAAGTTTTTGATGTAGTTTCTTTTGGAATATGGCACTACACTTTTTGATCAAGGCAACTGTTTCATGATCATCTATCTTCCTCTTCTTGGAATGTTGAATCTCCAAGTCATTCCCCTTTAAATAGGCTTTAAAACCCTTAATTTAAGTCAAATTCAGACTAGTTATCAACCCAAAACCGTGGTGCCAAGGTCACAACCATCCTCATGTTTCGTCGATTTTTGAAGCCGACTTCGTGGCCGTGATGCTAGCCTGAAAATTAGTTTGAAGTGGACTCAAATTAAGGGTTTTAAAGCATATTTAAAGAGGAATGACTTGGGGATTCATGATGCACAAGTTACCTAAGAAATTCTAGAGATCTATAGCTTGTCAAGGGTGCAAGAAAACAAAAAGATCAAGGATAGTTAAAGATTGAAGACCAGCACTCTTATAATTTTCTATTATCCTATTCCTTCATTACTTTTCTTATATTGACTTGATGTTTTCCTCTATTGATTCCATGTTTACACTAAGGAGGATGGAGTAGTTTACTTTCTAGGATTGTAACTAGGCTCAACATGTAGCTTCAATAATTTTATTTATGTATTGCTTAGGGTTTGATATATGATTGATTTATTTCATTCATGCTTAATGTGTTATACCACGGTAGTGCAATGTTAGGAATAATCGACATTAAGTTTGAGATAGTGTGAAAATTTTAAGTATAAAGAAAAATAAATATCGATGTGTATGTTAGGAGTGGTGGTAAATAACATGGGTATAAAAAAGAATTAAATCAATAAATAAACTAAAGCTAAAGTGAATCAATATTCATGTATATATAAATATATATACATATGACTTTAGTTCTTTTAGACTTTGTTATATGTAAAATTATTTTATATATATAAAACAAGTGAAAATAAAGAGAGTTTAAGTGAATAAACATATATATACACAAATACAACTTAGGATAAATATACACCACACATTCTAACTCTTTGACTTTGACCCTATATTATATTTAATTTTGTCATGTGTACTTATCCTTTCATTTTTTTCATCTAGTTGGCCGATTCTTGGAAGCTTCCTCCATCCCCTTTTTGCTATTCTTTTCCCTACCGAGATCTCTCTTCTTTTCTAGACTTTTATTCCTTTCTTTGCTGGCCGAGAATCCATATCCTTCTTGGCTGTATGTTGTGTGCCCCTATTGCAGCCTTGAAGTTGCCTTCCTTATAGCTGTTTAGAAGAATAGTTTGTGAGGAGACCAGCCCTATTAATGATCGTGGCCCCTTTCCTTGTTCTACCATGCAGCTTTCTCGATGTTAGTAGCTTGGTTTTGAGTTTTGATGGTAGTTCCTCTTCTTTTCTTCCCTTTCTTATTGTTTGGAGCCATTGGTTATGCCCCCTTTTTATTTTCTTCCATGAGCTTTTCCTCCATCAAAGGCAATCAGTGTTCCTCCCCTGCATGTTGCTCAAATTATATGGCAGCCAAGCTTGATGGCTGGTTCTCTTGCAATACTAGCCAGATAATCCTTTTCCTCTTAGCCATAGAAATCCCTATGTGGTGTGGAATCTAACTTTGAAAGGTTGGCAGCAAAAAGGTAAGAATTCTTAACAATTGTTAAAATTAGTTTAAGGATTAGTTGTGTTGGATTAAAGATTGTGAACAAGTGGTATAAGAAAATGATGTTTATGTATTTTTGGGTAGTGGAAGCATGGTAATTTGAATATGTTAAGTATATTTGGGTATATACATATATGAACCTATACCTATGAATGATAATAAAATATGCATATTAGGTGTTTGACAAAATGCTTAGGAGGCTTACACGAGATTCATTAGTTATATGGTTAATTAAGAAAATGGAATTTAATTAGGTTAATGTTAAGTATATAATTGGAATTCAATATATTGATGTTGAGGATAAAAAGGGGTTAAGTGAAAATTTGAATTAGGATCTTGAACAAAGAACAAGAAAAGGAGGAATTAAAGGGTTGATTAGTAGGAGGACAATGTGATGTTAGTAGGATGGATATTGGAAGTATATGTAATGCAAGTTTAATGTTGGAATATAAGTAGCATGAGAAGTAATTGATATTAGAGGGTCTTAAAGGTTGAATTAGGTGTAGAGTGCTGAAGATGAAATGTTCCTAACATCTTGAAAAACTAGAATGGAAAGTTTCATAATTTATTTTCCAAGTATGAGAATTCTATAAGCATCGGAAGAAGAGGTTGGCAACCAGGAATTTCACAAAAGCCCTATTTTTGTTCATGTGAGGAATTGAGTGGATTCAAGACTAATTTTAGGAGAAATTTCTAAATAAGGAAGATAGCTAGCTAACTTCCTAAAGTTAATGTTTAAACTTGGTTTTGTTGAATTGGGTTAAGTATGCAAGTTAAAATCAAACATATATCCAAGGGGGTTGTGAAAATGCCTAAAAGGAGTAAACTTTAAATAAATACTTGAAACTTAGTAACTCTAGATTTTCGTAATTAAAATATTATAACTTACAAAATTGATAAACTAAATAATACGTGAAAAATGTAATGCAGCTTCAGAAAGTATTGTTGAATCAATGACACATGTGAGCACAAGAGGAAGTTATGAACAAGATTTGAAAACCGGTGAGTGGTTAATTGCTACCCTTTGATTGCTAGATTAGTGTGTTTGATTATTTGATGTGTATATATATATATATATATGTTATATAGTGATAAATAAGAATCATATTGCTATGATTAATTATTTGAATTATGTTAATGTTTGAAATTATTTGTGTTTGATGAGGGCCAACAAAGCTTTCTTCCTTTCGAAATGATTTTTACTTTTGAAATAAAATCATAGTGCACCTAGGATGTTTTGAGATATTCTCATTTTGATAAATATTTTAAAGAGATATTTGAGTGCTCAGCCCAAATGAGTGGAATTATAGAAGGAGATTCAGTGATTCTGTTTATGATTTTATATCTAGTGTATGGGAGCAAAACTGCCCAATGGGAGTGGTGTGTGGGGCTGAGTTACTCAATTGGCCATTTGTATGCTTTGTATGTTTTGTGTGCTTTGATTACTTTGATTGTTTTGAGTGAATTATACCAAGTACTACTTGAACGATAATTGTTAAATTTTATGTTTCCGTAATCGTGTAAGTGTAACTTTAATGATTTTGTAATTTATGATATATTGATATAAATTGATTATATATTATATATGTGTGTTGAGTAATGCTAATACCCTTTGGATACGATTTTTCACTCACTAATTCCGTACCCCTCTTTGTTGATATTTTTTTAGTAAAAGGATTTTGGTATATTGCTTCGAAGAGCTCGTGATCTACAGATAGAGTACGGCAAGGTAATTCTTTATACTTGAAGCAGAAGGATGTAAATTTGCAGTCACAATTTAGAGTGTTGGATTGTTATGAGTTGTTTGTATAAAAGTCAGTCCGTTACTGTTTATAATATTAACGGAGTGGAGTATGTTGTCTTTGTTATTATTTAGCTGAATGAAATCAGGAATTTACATGTTGGTATTTTGGGCATGTTCTACATTGTAAGGAATCTTTGCCAAAATTTTCAGTAAATGTTATATATCCAATAACAAGTTTATGTTTTTAATTTAATTCAGTAAGGTTCTTCTTGGTTTTAAATCTAATTGTTTGAAAGTCATATGTTGTCAGTTCAGAGAGTTAGGGTTATAAAGGTTTGATTATCCAATCTTCCAGCCAGTCATGTCTCCGTAAGGGGTGTGACATAATGCTTCTAATTTATTAGCCATCTTTCAGATTAAATTGGTAACCTAAACAAACTTGGAAAATGGAATTTAGGTTTAGCCTTGAATGAAATAACACTTGTTTGAATTTATTCTCGTGATTGTTTGAATTTGATTTGTTTGATAGGAATATACCTATATGCCTTTTGTAGCCAATTTAGGTTTAATCTTAAATGAATTTTGCTTAACTCAATTCTCATAAAATATAGTAAATGGGTTAAGTAAGACATTATTATAAATAATTCAGATGATACTTATAATTGAGTTAGAACCCTAATACTACAACTAAGTATGACAAGTTAATAATAATTCAAGTGAACTGTTAAGGGAAATTGTTGTTCTAGATTTATCTCCATTATATTCTTAAGTCTAATTTGCTTTAAGTTTAAAATTATTCTGATCAACTGAAATTCATTCGTTTGAATAAAATTAAGATTTTAATTTTAGTACTTAGCACAATATTAATATTAATTTATTGTGGGATTGACACTTTACTTTATTACTTGTTAATGATACATGCACAGTGCACCTATATGATAAAATCAACAACAGGTGACTTTCTTCAATATTTTTCTTCAACTGACTAAGACTCTGCGTTTTAGTGAAATTGTGCATTATTTTTCTGTACCAAAAAAAATAAAAAAATTGTGCATTATTTTGATCATTATTCAACCACCATGTTGGTTCAACTGATAGATTGATGAGTTCAGGTAATACCTTCTGCTGGCGTGAATATTGATGAAACAATTTCGTATTGATAGAAAGTCGATTGATTGATCCATTAACATATTTTCATTGAGTTTAATTACTTGAGCTGAGGTGTTAACATAAAGCTCAGCGTTGACATTGTACATGCAATGAAGTAAAGGTAACCAAGTTAGTTTCTCATTGCATTGAACATTTAATTATTTAGTATCATCAAAACCATGTTTAGATTAGGGTATTAACTATTTGATTCAACAAATAACAAATATAAAATCACTAATTTCATTAGTTAAGAAAATGATATGCAAACACATTAACCCTTTTTTGTCTTAGCAAGGGATTAGCACTGTAGATAATTAAAATTAAAACAAACACTGTAGTAAATTTGTCTCTAATTTAGTTTTAATTTTTAAAATTTCATAGCTAATTTTTTTTTTTTTAGTTTTTACAATTTCATCGCTCAACTGTTATTCATCTACTTTAAATTTTGTAATCTGTAGATAATTTATTAATGTTTTATAAATTTGTTGTTAAATTTCAATTGTTCCCAAATACTTCTTTCTAGTTAATATATTGTTCAATATTTATTATATAACACATGTAATATTTTAACAAAATTGATATTAAATAGCAGAATAAATTACACTATCCTCCTTGAGGTTTACTCAAAAGACACTAAGATCTAAAATTTGAAGAAAATCAACACTTCCCTCCCTGGTATAGATGAAAAGTTAACGATGTTATAAGATAGCTTTAGAAAAATATTAAAAAGTCTCATTGTTATTGTAAAAGCATAAATACATCATATATTAATTTTTTGTTTTCCTTTTCAAATATGTCCTAAATATTTAATTTTGTATATTTTAGTTTTCTTAATATTAATACAATATATAATTTTTTTTTAATTTAACATATTACTTTTAATAAATAAAAAAGAAAATATCTAGCACATGTATAAGTGGAACAAATTTTGAATATTAAATCAAATAATTTGAATTTTTTTTTTTTAATTTTATGATATGAATGGTAAAATTATAAATTTATATGAATTTAAAGATAAGTTCAAGAACTTAGGAAAAAAAAAAAAAAAATTACACATATAAAGTTAAATTTGAATAAAATAAAGTTAAATT
>JARAOO010000047.1:0-47652 GCA_029379385.1 Quillaja saponaria
CAAAGACCTTCTAATGTCATTATGTTTCAAATGCGAACTCTTAGTTCATGTCTTTAACTTTCCTTTATTCATTTTATCCCCATCCATTTTGAACCATATATTAACATCCTAAATATTATTTTACTAAGAAATCCATATACATCAATCTTTATTCATATATTACCGTTTGATTCCTTCTAAGCATTTTGTCGAACACCTGATATGCATAATTTAATATAATTCATAGGTATTGGTTCTTATATATATATATGTATCCCAAGAAACTAATACATATCTCCTGGTTTAACATTGCACATGTTGTAATTGCTACCTTCAAGGTTATTATCTATTTACAATCCACCAAAAGCTTAATTAAATTCTTTTTCCAATACGTCCCTTTTTCCTTAATCACTTAATTCCTTTATTTCCAAATTCTAATTCATTCTCATAACTACTTTAAACTCCAATTCTTAATTAATACAAAAAGGAAATAACTCTAATTCTAAGAAACACAACTCACTTAGTTGAAAAAGGGACTTGAAAATACCAGGATTAAAGGATAGCAACCAGAGGAGATGATGCCTGTACTTGATAGCAGTTAAAAAGAATGACCAATCTACAGCTTAAAGGAAAGAACCCTTGCTGCCGTGGCTGGACGGATGCATGTTCTTGACTACACCAAAGTGACTACTACACGCCCAAAACAGAGCAGCTGACTTCCTTATTGCTGGCGATGCTTGAAGGTACTTGGCCAGTTGAAGGAAAAGACAACTGAAGTTAGATACAAACATGAGGAAAAGAGGGAAACATGACTACAACAAGGAGCTAAGGCACAGCAGAAATAAGAAAAATGGAATTAGGACCAAAACAGGGCAAAAAAAGAAAGAGAAAACTCAGCTGAAAGGTACAAAACAGGAGCAAGAACTCTTGGTTGAAACATATAAGAGATGACTACCCAAACGGTAGAGTTATAGTGCTTGATTAAAGTGAAGGAAAGAGCCAGAAATTTCTTGAAACAAGCAGAAGCAAAGGAAGAAAGAAATAAAGAAACCAAAGGTGGTGGGGCTTCTAAAAGAGAAGCAATCTGTTCATCAACAAGGATAAGACAAAGAAAGGGGAGGAAACATAAATAACAAAATTAAGATTTGTGATACGTCTTCAATTCCAATTATAATCATTCCACTAAATTTTCTTTACTTACATTTACAATTTCACATAAGACAAAATTTTAGAATTAAAGTTAAGTCAAATTGATACATGTTGTATAATTACCCTTAGTTTTATACCTATATATATATATATATTATTTTCTTAATTACAACAAGTCACATACAAATATTTTAAAATGTACGTTAAATAAATCGGGTTACAACGGTCGGTTACAGTTTATAATTTATTTAAGTCAAATACTTGCATTTATTTATTTTATATATATATATATATAAATAATGTCGATTATAACATGTTCAATTACATTGTTACTTATTTACTTTGTTTATTTTTATAACGTGACTTTACACATTGTCTAAAACTCAATTTTTACATTATCGAGTTATGAGGGTTATAACAGGGATAGTGTTGTAACTCAATATTGTAATATTATTTTAGAAATATGTTGTGTAACTTTTAGTTACATAAATACATAAGAATATAAGCAAACAAACTTTATAAACATATATATACACTACATGCATATATGTACAAACAATATATACCCCTATTTTACAATTTTTTACTTTGACTAAGACTTAAACTTTTATTCTCTTCTTTTTTTTTTTTTTTCCTTCTTTTTTTTTTCTCTCCTTTTGTGCCGACTTACCTTTCCTTTTTCTTTCTGTCGTGCTTTCCTTTCTCTTGACTTCCCCTACTACTGAGCACCTTGTTTGCTCCTTCAAGTGGCCAATTAACTCCTTTGGTGCTTTAGCTAGTTGGTTTTATCCTTAAATCGATGACAGTTTTACTTTGGACTCTAGTAGCCACTGTTAACCATCCAGGGTAGCAAGGCAGCATCATCTTCAACAGTTGCAACACAGCAGTTTGGCCAACCTTGCTTGGGTAGCTTTTAACCACCCGAAATCCAACTAATTTACATGTTTTCTTGTAGTTAGTTCCTTTTCCTCTTTGATTTGTTGAACATTAGATACGTGTATGTGTGAGGACTTGCAGTGCTTATTGGTGAAGAGCTTTTTCTTTTTACTGAGTTGTGAGGAGAATCTAGCTTTTAGAGGTTGTAGTAGAATGATTTTTCTGCTCTATGTGAAAAGAGTAGCACCTTTTTTTTATGCTTATGTACCAATATATATATATATATATATATATTTTTAAAATTTCTAATGTTTCCTTCGATTACCATTTACTCATCAAAGTAGGAATAATTTGCCTTTGATTTTAAAGCTAAACCATGTTATGTTACACAATACAGTCTTCTTATAATAGCATTTGGGAAGTTCTTTTATGTTAATTAAGTATCACAACAATCTTTTGAGGAAAGTAAGGTACTTTCTATTTTGACAATGGCTGTTAAAAGTATGTTTTCTTTCCTTAACTCTGCGACTATATTTAGTTTCTTTCTCATTCTTTTGCAAGTCGATATGTTTTAAAGTGTATTATATGTTACAACTTTATGCTTTTTATGGTTGCATCTACAAAAACAATTAAAAAAAACAACATGACTTATTTTAACTAGAGCATGACTAGCTACTCAAACTGTTGTTTCTGTTAGAAGTCTAGTATCCATATTAGTATGAACATGCTGAATACATTCAAAATGAGAATAAAAGTGCCCTTAAGATATTTGACAAAATGCCTAAAAAGAAGCTAATTGTTATTCCTTTGGTTGTGTATGAGGATTAGATGAAAGATTTTAAATGGGAGAGATATCTTTTAATTAGTGTAGTGAATTTATATGGTTTCGTCTTTTTGTATTCAATTTTCTAAATTAGTTCTTATCACATTTCGTAAGCATTTATAGATTACATGCAGTGGTTACTTTGATCTTGAATTTAGAGTTGTATTTATTGGGATTATTCTGTACTAGAATGCTTGCATACCTTTTATTGTCATATTGCATCCTAGCATATTGTATGATGTAAGAAACCTTGAAGAATTTTATACCTTTTATGTGGGTGTTTCATTGGTTCTATATTGGAGTATTGTATTATAGCTACTTTAATGATGCTTTTAGAAGTCAAAATAGTAGGTTTTGTTTCTTGCCTCAAAGTGAGGTTACTTTTATATATGTTGTTATCCATTCAAAAACCTCATTTGATTCATTAGAAGTGTTCATTCAAAGGAAACTCTTCTTTTTTCTTTTTTTCTTAAATTACCTAGAACTCCTATTGTAGTCTCTAATGTGATTAACGAAGACACTTTCTCCACCAATGTTCTTGTTTTCTTTGTTCTAGCGACCATCATAATGAAAATAAGGAGTCAATCAGTAATTTTATTTATGATAAAGTTATGTTACTAGCATTCCTTCTAGAAAACATGTCCAGCATATAAAATAAATAATGTTGCAAGGAAAAGTCAAGTGTGTATGCAGTTCCTAAGTCTTACGATATTTTTTAGTAACTAGTGAATGGTAATGAACATCATTCACTTTATCTCCCTAATTTGTGATATCTCTTCCAAACCATAAATCCTTAAGCTTATATATTAGAAGATATGCTAGCAATAATGATAAGACTAAAGCTCTGTGGAATGTTCTTTAAGAGGAATCACATGTTTAAGTCAACTCAATAATGGACCCTTAGAACTTGGTTAGATTAATATTAAAATTTCATGGTTCAAGATTTTGATTGATTTTAAACGATTAACTTAACTTGGATCCAATGCTTGGAATGTGAGTAATATTGAATTAAGAAATTAGTGCTAATTTTCTTGGTATGTATATATAATATATACATACATGAAACGGAATTAAAGTTGTTTTCGAGGTATTTGTTAAAATGCCTAAGAGAAGTTAGATATAGAAAAATGTTTGAAAGTTTATATATATAAGTTTTAGTAATTGGGGAATTATAAATATGAATTTGTAAACTAAGTAGCACTTGGGAATATGTTTTTCAGTTGTGGAACATATTGTTAAGCCAGCGATACATGTGAATTCAAGAAGGAGCAATGAGCAAGATCGGTAACCTATTTTGTGGAAATGTACCCTTTTGTTGCTAAACTATTATGATTAATTGGTTTAGTGTATTTGTATGACTAGGTTCATATAGTTTGTAAATATGAATGTGTAGCACTATAATTGAGTTAAATTGAATTACATGCTATATTGTTGATCTTCTCATATTAATTTAATTGTGTTTGATGTGTGACTTTGTTTGTGATTGATAAGGGCCAATGAAACTTACTTTTTTTATGAAATACAATCCGGGTGCACCTAGGATAATTTGATTTGATTCTTTGATATTTGATTAAAAATATTCAAGTAACTTAACCCTGAGTTGGATATATGAGAAGTTATATATATTATTGGTGTGCAGGAGCAAAGTTGCCCTGAGGAGGATATGTAATTAGTGTGCGGGTGCTGAGTTACTATGATTGGCCCTTTTAGTTCCCTTGCTTGATTTATATGTGTATTGAATTACTTGATTTGTATTTGTTTGGTTTTTTTATGTTTTCTATATTTATGTACATGTGAAATTAAATTGTTTTGAAATTCATGTTATCTTGAGAAAATTTGATTTATGTGTTTTATTTATGTATTAATTGACGCTAGTACCCTTTGCGTATGTTTTTCACTCACTGAATTTTTAAGACTCACCCTTCATTTCTTAATTTATTTTTTTAGTATCAGAAGCTCAACATAAATCACTGACGGACACATGACTTACTGATAGCATGCTGAAATGTATTCCTCCGAGATCATTTACTTGAAGCCAATGGATGAAGTTTACAGTCACATTAAGGCTTTAGGTGTTAGATTTTATCTTGTGTAATAGTTCAATTGTTTATTGTTTACGGTATAAAATAGAGTGAAGCTCCTTGTGATTACTGTTGATATTGTGAACTAATTAGGTATAATATGTTTGTATTTTGGGCATATTCCACTTTACGAGAAACCTTTGCTAAAATTTCCAGTTACATTGTTATACATTCTAGAAAATGAGCATTTGTATATAGTTGTGTTTTCTAAAGTTTCCATTTTAAATCTCTAGTCAATCAAAGGTCATATGTGTTTTATTTATTTATTTAAAATTAGGATTACAGAAGTTTGGTTATCCATTCCTCCGGCTAGTCGTGCCTTCATGTGAAGGTTTGACAAAAATGCTCTTTTCCTTCTCTTCTAGGATTAACTTTAGTATCACTTGACGTCGATTGTTGATAGCATTAGCATGTTGCCCAATTTGTGTCTTAAGGGTTCGTAGAGATGCTACTTGACTTTGAAAGATGACATCATTCTTAATCATGTATTGCATGATCTTTTCTTCCCAGGATGGAATCTTTTTAGGTGGATGAGCTCTTGCTTATTGCATAAAACAAGGAGGGAAGTTTTGTTTTGTTGCAATAGAAAGTCCTTGATAGCTCCATCAAAAGTTAGGATGATTCCTCTAACCAGATTATAATTATTGGAATATAGATTGTTCTGTTGCCTATTAAAAATTCTAACAAAATGTGTTGATTCTTGGTTGGTAGGGCATTGATCAAGCATGTTCTTCCCAATTTTTGCATGCTACAAATGGAATTTGAGAAGAATGGACAATAAAGGTGTCGAATTTATTTGACAAGACAACCACCTGTGCAGTTAAGGCTATAATTGCATCTTATTCATGAACACCAGCAACCTTAGCATTCCCTTTTCGAATGGCTATTGATAGTTATTGGAGGCAATCTTCTCCAACAATCATAAGCTTCATTAAATCTTAAGCTTCATCAATGGATTTACCCATCAATGCTCCTTCTACAGCTAATTGTGGTTCTAGTTTAACCTATCAAATTATTGTAAAAGGTTTGAACTTGAAGCAACTTAGGTAGTCCACAGTGAGGACAGCTTTTTGGAAAATCATTGTATCTTTCCTATGCCTCATACAGTGACTCCAAATCAAACTGTATAAAGGAGATAATGCATTCCTCATCTTTGCTGTTTTGGTCGATGGGAAGAACATAACTAAAAATTTATGGGCTCAGTCTTCCTAAGTAGTGATGGATCTAGCTGGGAGTGAGTCTAGCCAGCTCTTTGCCTTAACTCGAAGGGAGAAGAGGAAGAGTCTCAATCTTATTGTTTCATTAGACACATATTGTGCTTGAACGTGCACAAGTTTACAGAAAATTTAACATTTGAGGATTTGGATCATCACTCTATAACCTTCCAAACTGCACTAATATTTGAATCATTTGAATAATTGCTGGCTTGATCTCAAAATTATTTGCACTAATGGTAAGCCTTTGGATGGTTAAATGAAGGCCTTGTAGAAGTGAGACAACATACTCGCACAAAGACTTGGGTTCTTGAACTTCTTGTTCTGCCATTGCTTTGAGGTGACTAGAAATTTGAGAGTGTACTTTTCAAAGTGTTCAAAAGGTTCTTTCAATCTCCGAATCAACAGGCACAAGTTCCATGTTTTGAGCTCTTCACATATGATGTTCAAGATAACCTGAAAATATAGAAAAATAAAGTTTGAATTAAGATTAAGAATGATTAGTATTAATATTAACAAAAAATAGAATAATTCCTCTGCAACGAAGCCAAAAAATTGTTGTCAATTTTCAATTACATAAACATATGTATTGGAACAAGTAATATAATGATTAAGTCGAGTGTTGATCCCACGAGAATTATTACTAAAATTTGGCTAAATACGAAAATTAGAACACCTTAACCATATTCGAACAACCAAAATTGTTTTGCAAGCTATGTTTATAAAACTAAATTAATTAAGTTGTTTTTTAACTTGAATACCCTAGGTTAACAATATCTCTCAAACTTCACTTAATTCCCCTCTACTCTTTTTTAATTTACCTATTAAATTAAGTTATTAACATAGAGTTCTAGATCAATTAAAAGCATATTCCAATGTTCTTATACATATGACAAGAGAGAATATTCCTATATTTCAAGCAAATCAAATTACTCAATTATATGAATAATTCAATCATATGCTAAATCCTAAATTCCATTTTCCAAGTTTATTTAGGATTCCTAATCAATCTAATTGGTGATTAATCAACTAGAAACATGAAGAACAAGATGAACATAGATAACCTAAAATCACTAGCATAAATAATTAAGAGAAAAAGTAATTAAGCTACATGTTGTCTCCAGAAACTAAAACTATTCCATACTAACTAACAAAAACAATAGCATAACTATCATTAGAATAGAAATCATAAAATTAGAAGGGAAGAAGATAAAACTAGAAGTTGTCACGGCTTCAATTCTTCGAGTGCTCCTTAAAATCTTCAGTCTTCCTTGCTCTGATATGTTCTCCAAACTCTAGCCTTCACCCCACTCTTATTGTAACATCCTTGAAAATTTGTATAGGAAAGTACCAAGTATATGACTAACTTTAAATATACCAAGACAAAAAGTCCACGTGAGATTTATTGTGAAAAGGAGTAAACTGATATTTATGAATTTTAAATGCAAAAAGTTATGCATGATTATGATATTTTAATATGAGAATTTAATTGTGCATGAGTTTTGCATGAAATAGAGATAAAAGATTAATTTTACCTAACTATTATTTTACTGAAGCAAAGGAATATAAAAGAAGATAAAGTATATTGTTATTATTAGTATGGAATGAATAAATGATTAATATGGAAATGCTAAAACAACTTGAATAAATTATCAGTATGTGGAATTACTGGAAACTAGTGAATTAAAGAGTAGTTAATTGCTTGAATAATAAACATAGGGTAGAAATATTGAAAATGTACACATGTATACATGTAGATATATATATATAATGGAATATAAGGACTAAAATGAAAATCTAAAAGTTAGCAACCTAAGTCATGAACAAGAAAACTTTGCATTTAATTCAAAGCCATGATGATGTCCACTAAAACCGTGGACCTAAACCATGGTTTTGGATAGCTTCTTCAAGAAGATAAAGTCATGCATTGTATTAGTGATTAAGGAAATTAAGTGGCCGGCTAAAAGAGAGAGAGAAAATAGTTGAGGAAGTATGGGAAAGTGAAGAGAAAATTCATATCATACGATCTAGTTGGTGGATTAAGATAAAATTTTGAAATGAGACCAAGTTAAGGGAGTAAAACAAGAATATCAAGTTGCAAGTAACATCAAGCCACAAGAGGATTGAGTTCTAGCTTTTGCCGAGAAGGTGATTCAAGGAGGAAATTGTGTTCTTGGGTGGTCCTTCGAGAAACAAACTATAAATTGGGAGTTAAGAAAATTGAGTAGCAAGGAGTACTTTTAATCTTGCATGTACCATTGGAACATGTGAAGAATTGAGATTGTCCGAGCATTGAAGGTAAGAAACTGAATTTTAATGGTTGATTCTTTGGAAATTCCTTAGGATAATTGAATTTTTAGTGTTGAATGTTAAATATGTGCAAGAAATAATGAATTTGAGGTGAAAATGCAATGATGGCCGAGAATGATTTTATGGTTGAAATGAGACATTCTTGTGGATTAAGTGATTTTCTTGAATTATATAGTATTGTGTTAATGAGTTAATAATTGAATTTGTTTATATAGATTTTTCTTGGTAAAATCTCTTGTTGGCTGAGAATGCTATTAAGGACAAATTGATGAATATTTTGTGGAAATTAATGAATTTCTTGAATTATACAGTTTATATATTTAGGTGGAGATGACGTGTTAATGGAAATATGGTTATATGAATTGTTATGTAAAAATTCATTCATGGCTGAGAAGGTTAAAGAGTTAACTGATTGATTTTGTCTCTTTTTCTTGATTAATCAATGCTAAGAAATTGGTTTTATGAGTATGCCTTGAGTTAGATTGATAATTGTATTTTTTGCATGAAAATATCATCTTGGCCGAGAGGGGTTATAGGAAAGAATTATTGAATTTTGTTTATTACTTTGTTAGTTGAGGAATGATTTTGGTGTTATGGCTATTAAGTAGGCTATGTTGTTGTTGTATAAATTTAATAAGAATTATATGAATTTTTAAGGTATATTTGATGTTGGCCAAGAGGTTGCAAGGAATAAGGGAATTAATTTCTATTACTTTTAATTGTTTTGAAGATTTATGGATTTTATATATAAGTAATTAATATAGATGAATTTGTAATCTTTGGAATAACTTGAAGTAATAAACTTCGGTTAAAAACCTAGAGTGACTGAGAGCTTTAAGCTTGGTAACTTGGACTACAAGCAAGAACTTTGGAGTGATAGCAAACATTGGACATACAAATGAACATTTGGGACTTCGACTGAGGATAATTGATGAACTTCTAGAATCAAGGATTGAAATTAGACTGTGGAGACAAAATTAGACTATTACGGACACATTTCGAATAAGTGAACAAATTGGTGAGATGTAAATTGTTATCATAAAATTCAATAAAAGGTAGATATATATGTATATCCTAAAATGTGAATTTTGGTGTGCGTGTGTAAATAACTATCAATTTTACTACTGAAAAACTCTACTGTAATTATTCATTGATCATGTGTGTAATTTTTGGGAAATTACAATGAGAATCATTGCCTGTGTATTTATGTATTGCATGGTTTTATTAATAAGGATGAATTATGGAATGTGTATTAGACTGGTTGGTGTGAACCGATGTAGGTGCTTGAGTCACCGAAGAGCCAGTCATATGCTTTTGTGATAAGACAGCTCGTGCATTAAAGGTATGACTCTGTATCGTACCTTTAGTCTCGGATCCAAAAATAGTAGAAGGTCGACCCTGTGGGTACTTAGTAGCCTTAAATTCGGTTGTGAATGTTCCTTAACATGCTAGCTCAACCTAGGGATAGTCTATAGAATTCATAATTGTATTTCATGGATACACTGCATATCTCCGGTTTTAATAAAAGCAAGCACCTTTCCATATTTTAAAATTTATATGTATATATCTGTTGAGATTTGTGTCTCAAATTGGTTATATATAGAGATTTGTGTCTCAAATTGGTTATATATAGAGATGTTATAGTTTATCTATAGTAATGCCTTGTGGTGGTCTTGCATATTTTAGTTAGGTCATACTACCAACATCCAGCAGTATGCATTTCTATTTAGGATTATGTGTACACAAGTCCTATTATTGAGGACTTATCGATAGAGGACGCAGTGGACGAGGAGGTCATAGGTCCGCATGGTCCTAGAACTGGACCGACTCTCAATGAGATAGAGGAGGAGCCAGTGGATGAGGTTCTTGTGGCAGAGCCTACCTTAGAGGAGGTTGTAGAGCAGAAGTTAGAGCCTATGGAGGAGGACAAAGGAAGATCTATTCTGGGATGATGACTTAGTGAAGAGCGAGGTCTTGGATCCTAACGTAGTCATAATGGATTGAGCTATCATGTGTTCATATTTTTGGTAAAAGTCTCTAGTGAGATTATGATTACATATCTTTTGTTAGGTTTATTTAGTAAATATAAGTGTGTAGTAGGAGTATTTATTTGAATTGTGTGGATATCAGGTTGATTGTGTTTATATGTTATGTTTTGTATGGATTTTAGAATCCACTAGTGTAGTTATCCCTGATCCCACATTCTCAACCAATAGTTTGTGATTATGCATATTTAGAAAGTTTGTAGTATTGATAGTAGTTACAGGTTATGACGTTGTATACATATATTAGTTGAATTATGGATGTGTAAACAGGTACACCTTGGAAAGTTCTTATATATCCAAGATTTTGCATATATAGGAATTTTGTTATAGTCACGATTTATTATCTAAGTTTACATTAATTGGTTTTACTCTATATAAACGATATGAGTGATGTTTTAGTTGATTATTATCCGATAGTATACAGGGGAGTTACACTTATAGACCTTTTCTTCCTAGTTCAATTAAAACAGGACTCTGAATTATCGCACGAGAGCAAAGGCACTAGCTTTTCAAGAGTTGTGGCGTGAGTTCTTCCAATTAACTAATCATGTGAAGACCTCTGGGATTGCAGCATCAACTTCTTGGTATTGTAGTGCTATGCTCTCTGACTTTAGGCTGGATTTCTGGGTTTCCACCACCTTAGCGCCTGCTTTCCACAACTGTGCCACCATGCTCTCAAGTAGAATTCTTGCTGCTCCTTCACTGCTGTGGCGCAAAAATATTCTGCGCCTTTTCAATTATATCCACATTTTTTAAGTTATATCGCATCACTACGTCAAACAAATTAAAAACAAAATAAATATCTGAAAAATAAACAAAACTACTAAAAAATGAGTAAAAACAACTAAACAATGAAATCCTTAGACAAACACAATTAAACTCGAAAACAAACAAAAACAATTGACTTCTAATCTTAAACTCAAGAATTTAGTCCACTTTAGATCATAAAAAGCAATGAAATAACTTTTTTACAAAGTTATCAATATAAAGTAAAATTTTTGAAACATGATAATTGCAAGTAAAATCCTACTGGCTTCTAGTCTAGGCTTCTAGTCTAGCAACAAGGGCAAAAGTTTCGTCACAGTCAATACATTTTTCTTGATTGTACCCTTGAGCTACCATCTTGGTAAGTTTCTAAAAATAATGCATGATTCATATATTTTATTCCTAAATATCCACTTAGTGCTAGTTATAGGATGATTATTGGGTCTAGGTACTAGATTCCATGCTTCATTTCTCTTAAACTGTATGAATTCTTCTTGCATGGCTTGAATCCATGATTCGTTATATTTGGCATCTTGGAAATTCTTTGGTTCAATTTGTGAGAAAAGGGCTTCAAAAGCATGTAGGGATTGGAGCTTTGATTTAATCTTTTCTCCTTGTGATGGATCTCTTAGCACTTGATTCAATGGATGACTTCTAACATATTTCCAGCTTTTAGAAGATTCTGAGTGTCATCATTTGTAGTTGACAGCTTAGTTTCTAACCTTTTATTTCAAATTGTTTAGCTAAATAATTAAAGACATCATGGAAATCATTAAATAAGACTGAGGATGTTACCTCATCAGCTACTTGATCAATTGATTCATTTCAGTTTTGTCAACTGATCATATGTAGCTATATCATTAGCTATTGATTAGCTGGCTTATGAGTCAGTTTAAGCCATGAGACATAAGTTAGCTTCTTCTTCCTTGCAGTTGTGTCCATTTGAGTTGTCTTCACCATCACTCTAAGTAATAATCATAACTATTTTCATTTTGGAGAATGAGTGAAATTTCTTCATTTTTGGATGCTCAATATTCATGTGTCCAGGTTGTTTACACTCAAAGTGTTAGCACCAAGGCTATACCCTAATTGATTTTGATGATAACAAGTGTGGCCACAAACTCATCTTCATTCATATCATGCTTAGTTACAAAGCTCTAAGTTGTCTGTATCATGCTTAGACAAAATGCTTGATATTGTCTCTTTTATGCTATGTTCATTATTACTTAAGCTGGTGATATACTTGTGACATTAAAATTAATCTCATGATTTATTTTTTCTATATTTTTGTCGAGATTGATTTGATAGCACAATATATGATTTATGGTAAATATTTTAATTTTGAAAAAGGTTTCATGATTTAAGTAAACTCTTTTCAGTTGATTTAATATCTATAAATAAAATACATTGGTTTAAGCATATCATAATTTCATAAGAATTTTAATAAGTTTTGAATATATCTCTAGCCTAGTATGCATGATTTATGAAAATTAGCATTTATGCTAATTATCTCCATAATCAATACTTTCCTTAAATGAATATTTAAGGAAAGTGGACTCAACTTAATTTTTAGGATATATTCTTAAACGCATATGTCCTTAAATCATAGACATGATTATTTATTATATGTCCTAAAAATTATCTGAGTTTCAAATTAAGTCAACTAACTTAAATTGAAAATATTATGATAAATAAAATTACTATTCGATATGGAAATTACTACTGATACAAATGGTTATATCAATTGTGTACTAATGCCTATACTTGGACAATGTATATTCTTCTTGTGTTGTATTTTGATGCTTATGAAATTGCTTTTGCAATACATGAAACTACATGTAACACAGAAGAGACTAAGAGTGAAGATGTGAAGCTGTATATAAAAAGATGGAACTTTACGTGAAGCCAAAGCAAGCGTAGACATCTATGGGATGTTGCAATAGCTAGATTATCAATCACAAAGATTTCATATTCTAATCAAGCCAAAATTCATGGACGACGGAATACGCTCCAAACGGCTACAAAATCTTTAGAAGATTATGAGACCTCCATAAGCTTTCGATCAAGGAAGAAGACCTAAATGTAAAAATGAATATACTCTAGCGGTCAGATTCCTAAAACCAATATAAAAAGGATCAAGGCAAGCCAAGAAAATCATCAAAGTGGATTGAATCGAAAAAGAAGAGAGTTAAAAAAGAATCAAACAATTTGTGCTTTAAAACGTCCAAAATCTCGTATCACTCTTAGAGAAAAAATCTCCTTTATCTATCCTATTAAGAGGATTACCCTTTCAACCTATGTTATAAAAGAGTTTTGTACTTTTATCAAGAATTTCCTAAGGAGTGAACTTGATAGACCAGACAAAGGCATAGTTAATGACTGAACTAGTATAATTTATTGTGTTCTCATTCTCTCTTTATGTTCTTACTGCATCTTTCATTTTGATTCATTTATTTGTGCAAGTTTTATACATAGTTTCATTAAATGGTAATCTGAGTTAAAGCTAATAGCTTTCTAACTGGAGCTTATCAAAACTTTATCTGATATTGTCTCTACTTAGCTTAAAACTTGATTTGACTCAAAACTTTTATAATATGTCTTTTGCTATTTGGTTCATTTGATATAGTGTTTAAGTGTTTCAAATATATTTTCCGATTTATCTTTATAAGTTGTACACACAGTTTTGCACTATACTTCCACTAATTTAAACAAGTCTTGAACTTCATTTTGAATATAGTACACTTGTTTATCTTTGTGCAAAAAAATTTGAAGTAAGAATTCACCTCCCCCTCCCCCTCACCCTCCCCCTCCCCCTCTTGGTTGGTTTTTAGGCCAAATATTGGTATCAGAGATTTTCCTCATACTCAAGCTTAAAAACTATTAAGAAAAGACACATGGCAAGCACTAAGACTGTTTTCCTTGAGGGATATGCTACAAATAGACGTACTCTTTTAAATGGTTCAAACTACTATGCTTATTGGAAATACAAGATGAAAATTTTCATTCCTAGTATTGATTAAATATTTGGAGGGGAATTGAATATGGTCCCAATGTTCCAAATGATACTTAAGGTCTTCCTAAAGATGTAAAGTATTTGACTAAAGAAAAGATAGAACTTGTTCATGTAATGAAAATGCATGAACATTTTAATATGTGACATATCTAATGAATTGCATAATCGTATATCTACTTGTGAAACTGCACATCAACTTTGGAAGAAGCTTGAAGTTACCTATGAAGGAACCAATCAAGTGAAGAACTCAAAATCAATCTACTTGTTCACAGCTATGAGTTTGTCAAAATGAAAGATGATGAAACCATCAATTAAATGTTTAATCGTTTCATTGTCATCACTAACACTCTACGTAGACTCAGTAAAAGATATGCTAATGCATAAATGGTGAGAACAATTATAAGGAGTCTACTTAAAGTTTAGGAACCAAAGGGTACAACTATAGTTGAAGCAAATGATCTCACAAAACTCACTATTGAAGAGCTCCAAGGCTCACTAATGACTGACGAACTCACTTTGAATGTTGATGGAGATGATAAACAGAAATGAGTGTGAGGCTATGGATATAATGTGAAGAAAAGGAATGAGCAAGTTTTCAAAGGAAGCAACCAAGTCACACTATTCGTCCAACTGAGACTGACAACATTCATTCATACATATACTAAGTTGGACTAAAAAGAAGATCTGAGAGAATAGATTCACTTCATCAATAGGAATGATTCCTCTCCTTGTCAGCCCACCTCTTCCTAACGACGAGTCTGATGAGCATATCAAGGAATCAAGGCAATAACCACACACATCAAGATGATACACACACCGGGTGACCTAACCGTAGAGTACCATACTGAGTGAACAGTGCCGAACCAAGGGAAGCTTATGATATCCAATACTAAAAGTGTCATAACCCTTATAATTGGACATCGTAAAGTCGAGTTTTAAATGTAATGTGTAAATCTTAATTTATAAAATAAAAAAATAATAATAAATAATAATATAATTTAAGGTAGCAATAGTAGCCCTCCCTTGTGCTAGCAATAGCTTCTTATAGTTAGGAGGCTTTGGTTTTGGCAATTCCCAACTTATGATTTTATATAATTCCTCTAGTTGCTTTAAAAATATAGATACTTTAATTATTGTGTGTGTTGAGGGTTTGGATTTTGGGATTTTAGGAGATGAAATCCAAGTTTGGGAGTGAGATAAATGGTAGCTAGGATGTTAGATGGTGATAGACTTTCAAGGATTTAAGTTTTTAGTGTCCTTGAATAATTAGCTTAGCTTCAAGTTAGTAGTTAAATTATAGTTAGTGAGGAGTTTCATGACATGATATTAGTTTTCCTTGGTGTTTATATAACAAGATGGGTATATATGAATGGGAATTGATCATGTCCTTAAGATGTTTGTAAAAAGGCCTCAATCAACTAGTTATAACTTTATGTAAGGATTTGAGTGTTTTGATTGTTTTGTTTGAATTGTGATTAATTGATTCTACTATAATTATATGTACGTACGTGTATGGAAGAACTAAGATATGAAATATAGTTACATGGCATTATTTAACTTAAATATATTCTTTATGCTTTAGGTGATGCTAGTACCCTTTGGGTACGTTTTTCCACTTATTGAGTTCATATGACTCACCACTCTTCTATTGATGTTTTTTTTTAGTAACAAGTTTTCGGTTTACATCATCAACAAGCTCGTGACTTGTCGATAGCGTGCAACAATGTATTACTTTGGAATCTCATACTTGAAGTCAATGATGAAAGTTTGCAACCACATTAGGACTTTGGGCTATTTGGTTTGGTGTTGTGCAATAGTTTAGTTATTTTTTGTTTGTGTTGAGAATTGGAGTGAAGCTCCATGTGTGTTGATATTGTGTAAACTAGTTGAATGTAACTAGAGATTATATATTTGTATTTTTGGGTATGTTCCACATTGCAGGGAACCTCTACTGAAATTTTTAGTAAATTGTTATATGTTTTAATAAACAAACTTTTACAATTAACCTTGTTTTATAAAATTTACTTTTATGCATTGATTTAGTCAATACTCATATTTGTTTCTTTGTTTTAGAGTCAGGGTTACAGAGGGTTGGTTCCCAATCCTCTTTTGGCCAATCATGCCTTTGTGCAGGGTGTGACATGTCGGTATCAAAGCTTGGGTTCAGAGGTCCATGACTACAAATGTGGGACGTTGTTGCTTTGTTTGCGTACGTTACCCAGGGAGTATATGGACTTAGTGATGCATTCTAATTCATCGTGAAACTTCAAGTTGTGATTCTCTAACGCATTATCCTTTTTAGACATGATAATACGTAATGGTTGTGTTGAGCTGAAATCTTACAGGTGACTTGGTTGAAATTTTAGTTTAGTAATAGTAGCATCATTGTACATCCTTCTGATATGGAGTAATATACAATATTTTGTGATACTTTCCATTGTAAACTTGAGTGTGTTTTGATGTAGAATGAAAAGTTAAGTCCGAGAGTTATAGCACCTTTTTAAATATTGAATTAAATTAGAATATAATATGATTCCAAGTTTGTGTTGGGGTTTAGGTGTTTAATTATTTGAGTGGTTCAGTGGAAGTAGGGTAGAGTGTTGTGATAAAAGTATTAAGTTTAGTATTTCTAAGAGGTTGACTTTTTTTTCATTGGAATCGGATTAAAACTTCTTGAAATTTGATTTCAGCTATTTAAGTTAAACAGCTAATTTAATCAAGCTTATTTAATTATGTCAGTGTACATCTGGCATTGGAAAAGTTTCACTTGTTATGACTCCAAGAAATAAAAATGAATAAGAACCTAATGTGTGAAAAATAACCAGTAGCAATTATAAATAAACAAGTCTATAAACTTTGATTAAAAACTACTCCTTTAGTGAAAATTATTTGAGAATATCATAATAAACAAGAAACTGCGTGGGAAACCAAAGTTATAGTGAAAAAAATATTATCTACATCTGATTTAGGTAAACAATTTATCTGTATCCTTTGTTGTTGAAATTCGGGACAAATTTTTTTTTTTTGGGAGAAGATTGTTTTAATCCTTATAACTCGATATTGTAAAGTCGAGTTTTAAATATAATGAATAAATTTTAGTTATAAAATAAAAAAATTAAATAAATAATAATATAATTGAACATGATATAACCCGATATTTCGAATATAAGAGACTTAAGACAGAGGAAGGCAAGAGAGTAAAAAACACTAAAAGAAACCAAGAAAAAGCAAAAAAGTGCAAACCTTTAACAACTCTTGAAGAAGACAGAATGAATTGAGGATTTTGAACCACTAATTTCACAAATCTCTAATCTTTGACTCGATCATCTGCTCCAGGCATGGGGTCACAAACCTTCAACAGGTTCATGGTCGTCCACCACTAGGAGAAGTCTTTGATTTTGATCTTGGATGTCACAGAGGAACACTAGAATTTGAGATTAGGGATTTCAGAGAGCGTTTAATCTAAGCAAAGGGCATTCCTTCAAATTAGGGATTTCAAATTTATCGTTGCATTTGTTTCAATAAAAAAAGTAAAAAAAATATATATACAAAAGGAAAGGAAATTAAAAAAATATACATTTATTTTAAGGGTTTTTTTAGTTCATAATATAAACATCAGTATTTTTTAAAATATTCTAAAGATGAAAAAAATAATAATAATAATAACACAACAATATTATAATCATAAAAATTATACTATTAATATTTCTTTTCATTTGTAGTATTTTTTAAAATGAAAATTTATATTATTATAATTATTTATAACTTATTAAATAAAAAATTAAGAAATTCAATCTTAATTACTATTGATATATAGTTATTGACAAATTATACATTTATCAATATTGAAAAGAATAAGAAAAAAAAATCGATAGTCATAAAACAATATTATAATCATAAAAACTATACTCTTTATATTTCTTTTAATTCATAATATGTTTTAAAATTTGAATTCATAAATTTGTGAAGAACTTCAAAAATTATGATTATTAGGAACTTATTTACAAAAAAAAAAAAAAAAAAGGTATATATATATAGATCTAAAATTCAATTTTAATTATTATTGACATATAATTATTAAAAACAATTATAGATTTTTTATTATTGAGAAGAATTAGTATATAAGAAATTAATAGTCATAAAATAATTACAAACCTATTGACATTAGAATAAAGAAAAATTTTAAAAAAATATATAATAATAATCTATTTGAAGCAAATAACAACTAAAAGCTATGTACATAATAATAAAATCTCAGAAGAGTATTTTAAAAAAATAAAAAATTTATGCTATGAAACCACTTTTATATATAGTATAGATTAAATCTTTTTCTCCTAGAAAATATATAAAAAAGAAATTAACTAATGGTGTTTTTTTTATGAGATTTTCAAAATAAATTTTTAAAACAAATTTTTAATAATTTTTTTTTGGAGAGATACTCAATAAACGAAAATTTTGTACAACTTTGATTGAATAAAAAAAAAAAAAAAAAGGAGATAAGAGAGCAAGTTTAGAATAAAGAATAATTTGAAGTCCCTCTTGTAATTTTTTGCCTCTTACGCTAATTAAAATGGCTTTTTTTAGTAGATTATTAAAACTAGGTATTAGTTTCAGTTTGAGAAATATAATAAAGTTTTTGTTTGAAGATGACAATATAATCTTTCTCAATCTAATAAAAAGATCAACTAATGAATTAAAAATCTATATTTTCTTTTTAATCTTTCCATTGCTATTACATAACTCTAGTCAACAGTGGATAGTACCAAAGTTATGTTGTTCTACTACGCCAAGGAAAAAAAAAAAGTAGAATTAAGAAAAAACAAATTAAGTCATAGAGAAAGATGAGGGATTCTTTCCTTCTTTTTTTTTTTTTTGGGCAGAAAATGGAATAAATTTAGAGAAAAAGGTGTTAAATTGCAAATTGTTGATTAGTGACGAAAATTTCATTTCAAATCCATTGTACCATATATTTATTTTAGTGACAATTTTTTCCATTACAAATCCATCCCAATATCAAAAATTTAAAATTAGCGATGTATCTTTTCCATTGCAAATTTTCCATTAAAAAATGTGTTGTATAGTGATGGATATTCCGTCACTATTCCATCACTAAGTTTAGTGACGGAAAATTCATTGCGAATTTTCTCAATGTTTGTGTGCCATTAATTTACGTGATAGCGACAAAATTCACCACTTTTCTATTGATATATTTTTTTTTAGTAGCAAGTTTTCGATTTACATCATCAACGAGCTTGTGATTTGTCTATAGCGTGCGAAAAGATATTACTTCAGAATCTTATACTTGAAGTCAAGGATAAAAATTTGTAGTCACATTAGGACTTTAGGGTGTCTAGTTTCGTGTTGTGTAATAGTTTAGTTTTTTGTTGTTTATGTTGAGAATTGGAGTTGAGCTCCATGTGTATGTTGATATTTTGTAAATTGGTTGAATGTAACCAGAGATTATATGTTTGTATTTTTGGGCATGTTCCACATTGCTGGGAACCTCTGCCAAAATTTTTAGTAAATTGTTATATGTTTTAATAAACAAACTTTTACGGTTAACCTATATTTTATAAAATTTACTTTTATGCATTGGATTAGTCAATAGTCATATTTGTTTCTTTATTTTGGAGTCAGGGTTACCGAACGTTGGTTACCTAATCCTCTGGTCAGTCATACCTTCGTGCAGGGTGTGACAAAAAGGCTCAAATCATATAATTTCCTACTATGGAGTTTGATCTTTAGTTGCTTCTTTTAGTTTCAATTTCAATATCTGGAATTAGACCAACAAACCAAGAAAGAAAGGAATGAGACACCCTGTGGGATTCATCCTAATCCCTTTAGTTATTCCTTGTCATCACATACAACTACCGATCTCTTTCTATGAGTGAAATCCATTCTATAGCTGATATAGTCCGATCAATTGAATGGTGATTAATCCACTAGAGAGTGGAAAGACTAACTATTTTAAACTTTTATACATAAGGAAGAAAGACACTATAGTTGAAAGATTATTGGAATGAATGGCTTAAATCATTCATTCTTGTCTTTGCCTTTTTTTTTTTTTTTCAAAAAAAAAGAGAAGCCTTTACTTCATCCTTCCTTACCATCCTCGACTATTGGTCTAGCAACGATTACGGTTGAAGCAGATCCATCCTATAACCCTATATTCTACTTGAGAACTAGACTTTAGGCTAGGCTAGGCTTGGTAGGTTGAATTTATCCCCTTGCTTTTTCCGTCAGAATGTTCTTTTATTACTTGCTTAGTTTTAAACCTAAGGAGACCCTATTTTCTTCATATACACAATTACAAACTTCAGGTGAGTAAAGTAGGGTCATGAAAGATTTCTCCTTTACCTTTACCTACCCACCGATTCTTTTAAGAAGAATGATTTCAAAAGCCACACAATACTAAAGAAAAAGAGCGCACTATAGCTCGCAACACAATAGCGCGCTCCTTTCCTTGAACTCTATAATTACACTCTTGCATGGGCTGCTTGCTCTGCTGCTCGCGCAGTTCCTACCTTCACTGTTTCTAGCACTGTGCCTAATAAAGCCCAGGGCTTCCATTTTTATGGCTCACAATTCATTAAAAAAATAGGTGGATACCTCGGTCAGTTTTTCGGGACCATGTCCCATCAGTGATGGACCTCTCAACCAGTCGGTTTCAAAATGTCTATACATGTCATACATCACATAAACGTTTTATATATGCAACCAAAGCATCTTTAGAAGAAATCCTTTATGAAATCAGAAATGACTTCTTTATAAAATGATGATCCTTGCTTTTTATCCATGAGATCCCTGAGCATGATTAATAAATACTGAATCTCTGCCTCACCAAAAAAAAAATCTGGTCTTCAAAGCTTTAGCTTTAAAACAATCATATGATGAAGATAGGAGCGATGATGAGGAATTTTCCATGCTTACGAGAAAATTTAAAAGAATGTTCAAATGAGGCAAGAAAAGGAAGAAGTCATTTTTCAAGAATATCAAGAAACTTGATCCTTCAAAAGTTGATTCTTTCATGTGCTATGAATGCAACAAGCCTAGTCATTATCGATCAAAATGTCTATAACTAAAGAAAAACAACAAAGATACAAAGAAGAAAAAAACTCTTCTCACTTAGGATGATGATGAAGGTGAAACCTTTTCAAGTACTGAAAATGATAAGGAAACTACAAACCTTTGCTTAATGGCTCCACTCAATGATGAGGTGCACTTGATGGCCAAGACCAAAAAGAGAACATGGTGCTTGGATAGCGGCTGCTCAAGGCACATGATTGGTGATGGAAAAAGGTTATGTTCACCCAAGGTTAAGGAGGTAATGTTACCTTTGGTAATAATAGCAAAGGAAAAGGTAATTGGTATCGGTATTGGTAAGATTGGTAAGGACATTTCTAACTCCATTGATAATGTGTTGCATAATCTACTTAGCATTAGTCAATTGTGTAATCAAGATAATCGTGTCATCTTTTATTCACATAAGTGTCTAATTGAAAATATGGATTCAAATAGCATCATTCTGACATGCCATAGACATGATAATTTGTCATTCATGAAAATAGCTAGTTATGGCATAGACAATTAGGTCATGCAAACACTATCATCTATATGTAGAAAAGAACTGGTTATCGGTTTACCAAGAATCAAGTTTGATGACATGAAAGTATGTGATGCTTGCTAGTTTTGAAAAGAAACAAAAAGCACTTCTAAATCCAAAATTGTAGTTTCCATTTCTAGAACTTTACAACTGCTGCATGTGAATTTAGTTGGACCTATGAGGCATAGAATTATGAGTGGTAAACACTATGTTATTGCAATTATAGATGATTATTCTTGTTATACATAGTTATTGTTTATTGCTAGCAAATATGAAGTATCTACTTCATATATTTATTTTTTTTGTAAGAAGGTTCAAAGAGAAAAGGAGTGCTATATCACGAGTATAAAAAGTGATCAATGGACGTTAATTAAAAACAAGATATAATTTTATTTTTTTGTGAAAAGCACGACATTGATTAGAACTTCTCACACCAAGAATGCCTTAACAAAATGGTGTGGTTGGGAGAAAGAATCAGTCGTTATAGGAAATGAAAAGGACATTGTTTATTGAGAATAATTTGTCTAACACCTTTTGGGCTGAAACTGTCAACACCCCATGCTAATAACAACAAGGATATATCATACTTAAGCTTTTAGCTGCAAGTGTTTTATCCTTAATAACAACAAGGATAACCTCAAAAAATTCAATGCAAAATCAGATGAAGGCATCTTCCTGGATTACTCTATCATGTATACCTTACATAGTCTGCAATAAAAGAACTCTAGTTGTTGAAGAATCCATACATTTCAAATTTGATGAACCTGACTACTTCAAGTCTAAAGATGATAATGATGAAGTAGACGCTGTAATAGCAAGTATTAGAAAAACAAAGCTCAAAATGAGACTGAAAACAAAGAAGATAAGCCTGCAGAGAAACAAACTCCTGAACAAGCTTCAGAAGAAACTCTACTGGAAGAATTTAAAGTTGAAACTGGTCAAGAACCAGCTTAACAACTTAAGGATTGGAGAACTGTGAGACATCATCCTATTGATCAAATTATTGGTAATCCAACCATAGGATTACGAACTAGATCATCATACAAAAATGAGTTGTGAAAAATACTACGCAATTAAGTATCAAGTAATAAAGGGTAAGTTAAGTATTGTTCCCATAAGGAATTAATTTTATCAAGCCAAATACTAAAATTTATCAATTCTAACTTTATCCAGATGATTGAAAACTTGAGATTGTTAATTATGATTAACTGAAGCAAGTAAATAAAATAACTGAACTTCAGATTATGTAGAGAAAACCTAGGATTATAATTTCCCTCACTTTTCACTTGACATGTCTTTATCCTATCATCCTTAGTTATGATATTATGTTATTAACCTAGGATTCTAAGTTAATTATTAATATCTTTCGAATTGCTTATAATTCATATCTTAGTTAATCAATTCACTATATGTCTATGAGAATTGAATTAAGTAAGGTTCATTAAGAACAAATCTAAATTGGCTACACAAGGTATATAGATATATGTCTATCCTATATACGAATCAAATTCAAACAACTAGATGAATGAATTCAAACATGTGCTATATCCCTCGAGGTTAAACCTAGATTTCCTTCATCGAGGTTAAACCTAGATTTCCTTCATCAAGGTTCCTCTATGTTACCAGGTCAATCTAATTGGTAGTTAATCAATTAGAAACATAAAGCATATAATGATATAAATAACATAAATATCAAACCCTAAGCAATCCATAAATAAAATTAAGTCAAGTTACATGTGAGTTCCATCATAATCCTAGAAAAAGGATTTAGTTCATGCTACTAAATGGAATGAAGGAAATAGAGAAATCTAAGAAGATGATGGTCTTCAAGTTCTTCAAAATCCCTTGCACCTCTAGCCTTAAGCACTCTCAATCAACTTTATATCTCCAGAAATCCCTTACTCAATTGTGTGTATAGAATCCCTAACACCTTTCTCTTTATAGGCTTCAAAAATCATAAGTTAAAGTCCAATTTAGAGTATTTTTATCAGGCTAGCGCCCCAGCCATGACTTTCTAAAGCTCGACCACTGATTTGCGAATGAAACATAAGGCTTTGCACGATGTTAGGTGCCCCAGCCAGAGAAGTCTGGCGCCCTAGCCATAGAAGTTTGGCGCCTCAGTGCCAGGGCCAACGTCCACTTCCTGGTGCCTAAGCGACCAACTCCTCTAACTTTGTAATTTTGGCCAAAAGCTTAGGTGCCTCATGTTGTTGGTTTTACCATGCAAGTGTATGTGTCGTGAACAAGTCATAAAGAGATGAAGTCAAGTATCGTTCCCATAAGGAATTATCTAACAATGTTGAGTACTAAAATTGTATCAATCCTAATTTTATCCAAACAATTAACTTTGTAATTGATTAACTAATCTATCAAATAATGAACTTGAAATAAATATATTGTGGTGAGCTTAGGATTATAATTTCCTTTACACTTGGCTTAATTTGCACTTATCCTATCTTGTTTAGACTCATCGCATTATGATATTAACAAAGGATTCTAATTCAATTATAAGTATCATTCGAATTTTTTATAATCATACATTGCTTAACCAATTCACTATATGTCTATGAGAATTGAGTTAAACAGGATTCATTAAGACAAAACCTCATTTGGTTATATTTGGCATATAGGTATATATCTATCCTATATGCAAATAAAATCCAACCATCCAAGTGAATTAATTCAAACATTTATTATATCATTCAAGGCTAATTTAGATTTCCTTTGTCAAGGATCCTCTAATTTACCATAACAATCTAATTGGAAATCAATCAATTAGAAGCATTAAACATGGAATGACATACATAATATAAATACCCCAATTTAAGCAATCCATATATAGATTCAAATCAAATTACATATGAGTTCTGTTATAACCCTAGAAAGGGAATTAGTTCATCCAAATAGACTTGGGCATGATTTCAAATAAACAATCCATCAAGAATGTACAAGGAACTAAGAAGGAAGGAAGAAAAGAATAAAACTTGTGAAGGTTATTTTTAATCTTCAAGCTTTAGATCCCCTTTTCCTCTTACCCCTTTTTGCCTCTTAAGCCTCCTTCTATCTTCAAAAAATGTTCCCAAATCATCCTCCTTTAAATCTTAGGTCATTTCCCTTAAATAGGCACCCAAAATCAGTAATTTTTGGCAAAATAGGATCACAAATATTAGGCTGTAGCTGGGGCGCCAAGGCAATCTGACTAAGTAAGTCCAACCAAAGAGCATCGATGCCTAGGTGGCGCCTTTTGGAGCTTAGGTGCTAGACAGGGTGAATAGTGCCCCTTCAATGCTGCAGAACGAGTTTTCCATAGCCTAGGCGCCTGGCTAGGTAGAATTCCACCCCTTATGCATTTGTTCTTTAAAATTGGCTCTTGAAAGCCTTAGACCTTCAAAATACATAATCAAAATTGATTAAAATTAAAACTCTTATTTGAAAGCTAAATCCTAAGCAAAAACAACTAAAACATGTAATCTTAATACAAAACACAATAAACTACAAACTAAACTAAAACTAACCAAATTGTAATGCAAAGCTCAAAAACATAGATAAATTGAATATGTAATGAGATGTAATGTAAGTTCTTTTGAGAACTTATAAATTCCTATACCTTGAGCAATTGGTCTTCAAAAAGGGCTCCTCAAAGTTTAATAGGAATGAAACTCTTATTAAAAAAGATAAATTCTAAGCAATAATAACTAAAACATGTCATTTTAATGCATTACAAATTAATCTACAAACTAAGCTAAAACTAAACAATTCAAGAACCTAGCTAAAATCAATGCACAGTGCAATGTAATATAAGTCATTTCATGAACTTATCACACTTCCAAACTTAAGATTTTGCTAGTCCTCGAGCAAAAGAGTAAATTAAATAACCGACATAGTTAAAGATGCATTACACCAAAATAATAGTATCCCCATAATATCCTTAAAAGCTTTACCAAATCTTAACTCATTGTCAACTACAAGGTATAATTCAAACTCATGTTCAACTCAAAAGCAAGCATCATTCGCAAATGGATTTTCAAGTGTGTGTGTGTATAATTGATCTTTCACCTCAAATTGCATGCAACCCGAATAAGTTTATGCCTATTCAACATCCAGCTTAGCATTCAAACCCCATAAGTTTGCTCTCATTCCTCTCTCCATTAATGTAGACTAATACTAATTCAAGGATCAAAAGGTCTTTCAAAGCTTGTAATGTAGGCTAGGGAAAGTGTATGAATAAGGAAAATAAGCATAAGTTACCCTAAGCACCTAAATCATTCTAGACGTTAAAGAGTTTTCATACATCCCTTTACTTCATTTTGATTTGATATTCTATTTTTTCTTTTTCACCACTTCAAACTTTTCATTCTTTTACTTGTATTTTCACCCATTTGTGACACCCCAAATTTGAATATTTCTTATGTGACTAAATAGGGTGAACAGCACAACCGTCTATGTTTTCTTTCCTTTCCCCCCTTTTTTTTTTTTTTTTTTTCTCTCTCTCTCTCCACTTTTGCTCCTTTACTTTGCATGTCTCAATATTTATCTAAAATGACCAAATGCTTAAGAGTAAGGGTTCAATATTGGATTTTACAATAAATGGTATAAGCAATAATGTGGGTGACAAAGAAAAAGGCTTAATAAGCTCAAGGGGTGTACTAAGGATATAAAATAAACAAGGTTAGCTTGAAAGGCTCAAATGGTCCATCAATGACTTAAATTTTCTCCTTAACTTTGTTTTGTCTAAGATTTTGCCTCAAGAGGGAATCAAGCAAATTTTAGTGTTCTAACCCAAACAAGGATATGCTAAGCATAAACTATTTCTAAGTAAGCAACACAACCTAAGAAAAAGACCAAATGTATAATGAATGTTGGAAATCACACCCTACAATGCTACTAACTCAAGAATTGAAACACAGGTGTCAAGATTACACGATAAACAAATTCTTATCATAGGATGAGGGAATCACATCATAATAGTATAATAGCATCTTTAACCAAGTGACACATTAAAACACCAACACATTTAAACACGAAAAATAACTAAATAACTAAATAACTAAACAACCTAAACATCAACAATATAAAGCACCCAAAAACACATAACACACCCCCAAACTTAAACATGACATTATCCTCAATGGAATAAAATAAGAAAATAGAAACTAAAGTAGGAAAAAGAAACTTCCTTGAAAAGCCGAAAAGTGCCTAATCCTCTTCCTCTTCATCTTTCGTCATGTTGTCAAAGAAAAAAGGATCCAGGTAGGGTGGAAAGTTAGTCATGTCCACTCCCATATGTTCAGTGCACATGCACTGCATTTGTGACATAGCATTAAGTTAACTTTGTTAGTGCTCTTAAAGTCTCTCTACTTACTTTATATGTTGAGTCAAAGTATTAGGCCTATATGGCTAGGCCGTAGATGGCTGAGATGGTTGTGGTGCTGAAGATGAGCTACCTCCTACTAAAATATTGTTATGAACCAGGAGGCAGGTAATAATAGTCTGATCAATACTTCCCTTAGGTTGCAACAACTCTCATTATTATCAAAGTGCACATCGCCTCAGACATATAAAACAATGATCAAACATGGGAATTGAAGTCCTTCCTTTGTTTGGGTGAGGGCACACTTGATGTTATTTGAAAAAATCAAGCTTCCAATATCAATGCTTTTATCGGTAAGAATGGAATGCAAGAGAATAGCTTTTTCCTTAGCGACATCACTGGTATTCATACAAGGTAACCTATTGTTAGACAAGAATAATAATCAAGCTTTTTCATACCTGCTCATTGCATTGGCCCAGAAAGTAATTGGCTTGCTTTTGGACAATTTCCATGTAGTTTGACCTTTGCATAAGAAAGAGATAACCTCCTCCAAATCCGCCTCACCTTTCATAAGTAAGGTGTACTCATCTTCTTTAATGTCTTACAACCTATAAACTGTCTTAATGGTATGGCTATCAAATGGAACTTGTAGCTCACGAACAAACTCCTTACCATTGTTATGATTGAGGGCTTTGGCATAGAACTCCCTTACCAATTAAACAATCTTCAATTTTGGTGGATCACAAAATCTCCCTCAATGACAGGCTTTGATGATATCTTAGATTTTCTCATGGAATTGAGGTATCAATTCAAGCCCTCTTTGAGCAATTATACTCCAGTTTGCAAGTGAGTGTGCAAGCCGTCCTTGAGCTTCTTCGGACACAAATTTGGTATGGTCATATGTAGAACTAGAACCATCCCTTGATTTCTTTAGAGGCATGGCTCAATTTAAAAACACAATATGGCACAATGTGTATATATATAAATATATATATCTAATAAGTCCAATCCAAACCACACCAATATCACAACCCCCAAGCTTGTATAACACTATCAATATCAAAGGTAATCAATGCCAAGCATGTAATCCTCCACATAACACTAGACCTAAGAACCTTGAATTTATAAGATCAAAACCCCAATTTGTCATCCTCAAAACCCAAATTTGGGTGCAGTATAAATAGTGCTGAAAATTTATTACCTATGGTTCAAAACAAGATAAAATCCTTAAATAACTTCAAGGCAAGGCATATATCCATATTAAGAATTTTTGTTCTCCTCACTTCAAAATATGAAATCCACGTAAAGCTTGAAGGAGGGAGTAGCCATAGATGCCTTTCTTGAAACTTTGAAGAGAATGAACTTTGAATTACTTGAGCAACGGGTCTTGATTTTTGAGTAGGGTAGATGGTTTTAGGAAGGTAGGGAATGTTTAGAAGTGAATTAGGATAGGGAATGAAGCAAATAAAAAAAGAAAAATGTAATTTAAAACTAAAAACTTCGTATTACAAAACTCAAGAACCTAGCTAAAATGAATGCATAATGTGATGTAATATAAGTTATTTCATGAACTTATCAAAATGCTAGTGCCCATCTAGCCTTTCAATCTTAGTTAGAACCAAAGTAGTTTGAAGATACTGAAAATTATAAGCTCTGGATTCTAGAACTAAATCAATTTGAATGAAACAAGGTTTGGAACTTAATTCCTTGACCTAAAAATCAGTCAGTCATTGATACTAAATGGGCATTTAGAAACAATATGGGCGAAAATGACATAGTGGTAAGGAACAAAGCAAGGTTATTTGCTCAAGGCTATAACCAGAAGGAAGGTATTGATTTTAATGAATTTATGTTCCTGTAGCAAGACTTGAATCTATACGTTTGTGACTTGCTTGTGCTTGCTCTATGAATTTTAAGCTTTATCAAATGGACTGATAAGCCTATTAAATAGCCTTATTACATGTCCTTTTTATTCATATTATTTCCTCTGTTATTGAGTTTTAGTTGAGTCATTTGTTTTAAAGTATTGAATCCTAGTTGAGTATGCATAAGATTTAACCTTTAATTAGAAATTTCATTCATTCTTACCTTAGTTTGTGGATTTTGATGGTTTAATACTTAATTGAAACCTCTTTGAAGTCAAATTGGAGTCAAACAACGATTTCTTACACGTCAAGTGCCACAGCCATGGAAAAGGGACGCCATAGCATGCAAATTCTTGTCCAAAACCGTCCAGGCAGAGAGGAATGGTGCCTTGTGCAAGGAAATTAGTGCCTAGGTGCCAAGACATGATAAAGTAGCACCTAGGCACCAAAAAACAGTGCCTAGGTGCCCAACAATGATCCTCTATTCCGAATTTCAGTTATAGGAGCTAGAACTTCAGTGCTGCAACACCGACTCAATTCCAAGTCCTAGTTGAACTCTTTTTTAGGGTTTTGAAGCCTATTGAAAATGGTTTATCCTGGGAATATAGACACAAGTTTAGCTAAGAAAGTCGGGAGTTTAAAGGCTTCAAGAGTGCAAGGAGCAAGAGGAGCTTGGGATGATTGAAGATTGAAGCCTGACAACCATTTATTTTCTTCATTCTACTATTTCCTTTACTTATGATTATTTGATGTTTTCTTTATATGAATCTATGTTTATATTAGGTAGCATGCAGTAGTTTTCTCTCTAGGATTGCAATGGAACTCAACATGTAGCTTGGTTTTATGTTTATAATTTGATTGCTTAGGGTTTGGCACATGAGTTATTTATCTTATTCTATGTTTTATGCTTCTAATTGATTAGCTACCAATTAGATTGATTTGGTAACTTAGAAGAACCTTGACAAAGAAAATCTAGGTTTGGCATTGAATAAGATAGCACTTGCTTGAATTCATTCATATGCTTATTTTAATTTGATTTGTTTATAGGATAGAAATATATCTCCAGACCTTTTGTAGCCATTGTTAGGTTTATTCTTAATGAGTCTAGTTTAACTCAATTCTCATGGAAATATAGTGAATTGGTTAAGTTAGATATTATTATAAGCAATTCGAAAGATATTTATAATTGACTAAGAACCCTAAATTAACAATTTGGTACCACAACTAAGCATGATATGATATTAAAAATTCAAGTGAGTGCTGAGGGAAGTTGTTATGCTAAGTTTTCTCCATTACATTCTTACATTTGCTTGCTTTAATTTAGTTATCAATCTCTTAAAGTTTAATCATTTGGATAAAGTTAGGGTTGATAAATTTTAGTACTTAGCAATTGTTAGATCTAATTCCTTGTGGGATCGATACTACACTTATACTTTATTACTTGTTCACAATAAGTGCACTTGCATGGCAAATCCGACAATATGTTTTTAGCGCCGTTGCCGGAAAATTAGTCTAATATTTGTTAATATTAATACTAGTCAATTCTAATTTTAATTCAAACTTTCTTTTTGTTTATTTTTTAGGTACTCTTGATTATGCATGCGACGAACTCAAACCTTGGAGCTTGTTCCTTTCAATCCCGAGATCGGTAGGACATATCAAAGACTAAGGAAAGAAAAGTCACAAGCTTCAAATCGAGGGCCAACTATGGCAGAAAATCAAGAACCTAAGCACTTAAAGGATTATACAGTCTCTCTTGTGCATGACCTCTATTTGATCATCCTAAGGCCATCTATTCAAGCCAATAATTTCGAGATCAAGCCTGGCCAAATCCAAATGATTCAACAAATGAATCAATTTGCTGAATTCTCGAATAATGATCCAAACTCCCATATATTAAGATTTTTAGAGCTTTGTGACACTTTCAAGATCAACAGAGTTTCAGATGATATACTAAGGTTACGCTTCTTTCCTTTCCCATTTCGAAATAAGGCAAAGAGTTGCCTACTAGCACTCCCATCTAACTCAATTACAAAGTGAGAAGGCTTGGCCCAAAAAACCAAGCTCTTTCCACCCCTAAAATGGAGAAATTGCAAAATGATATTACTTCATTCATACAATTGGAGTCAGTGTCCTTATATGATGCTTAGGAAAGATTCAAGGAGTTTCTTAGAAGATGTCCCTATCATGATATACCAACATGGCTACAAGTCCAAACCTTTCATAATGGGTTGGTACACCAAATAAGGACCATAATTGATGCAGCAGCTAGAGGAGCATTAATTGAGAAATCCATTGATGAAGCTTTCGAATTATTAGAGGAGATGGACTTTAACAATTATCAATGGCCTTTCGAAAGGTTGGCAACTTGAAAAGTAGCTGGGATTCATGAGTTGGATGCCATTAGTGCATAAACTGCACAAATGGCTGTCCTATCTAAGAAGATTGACACTCTTGGGGTGCAACCAATCAAAAGCCAAGACATGGCTTGTGAGATTTGTGAGGATGGCCTTGCAAGCAACTTGTTCCTAAATAATCTTGAATTAGCAAATTATTTGGGCAATTACATTAGGCAGCCCAACAATAACCCTTACTCCAACAATTATAATCTGGGGTGGAGAAACTACCTAAATTTTTCTTAGAGTAATCAAGGGCAATCTCATGAAGCAAAATGCACTAATCCACTGGGTTTTCAAGCATAACAAAGAGTGGCTGCTCCCTAAAAGAAGCTAAACATTAAAGACATGTTCATGGAATACATGTCCAAAACAGACTCTCTTGTTCAAAGTCAACTAGCATCACTAAGGACACTTGAGAATCAAATAGGTGTTGTTGGATTTACCACGCAAGTACACATAATGGTAAAAAGTAATATAGATAGAAGTAGAGTGTTGAACCCACGAGGAATTAGATTTAACAATTGCTAAGTACTAAAATTACCAATCCTAACTTTATCCAAACGAATGAACTTTGAGATATTTATAATTAAATAAATCTAAAGTAAGCAAGCAAATGTAAGAATGTAAAGGAGAAACCTAAATTACAACTTCTCTCAACACTCACTTGGATTATTATATTATATTATCATGCTTAGTTATAATACCGAATTATTAACCTAGGGTCCTTTTTTTAATTATAAGTATCTTCGAATTGCTTATAATAATATCTAACTTAACCAATTCACTATATTTCTATGAGAATTGAATTAAACTAGACTCATTAAGAATAGTCCTAACAATGGCTATACAAGGTATGGAGGTATATTTCTATCCTACATACAAATCAAATTCAAACAAGTGTTATCTTTTTTAAGGATAAACCTAGATTTCCTTCGTCAAGGTTCTTCTAAGTTTCCAAATCAATCTAATTGGTAGCTAATCAATTAGAAGCATAAGGCATAGAATAAGATAAATAATTCATGTAAAAAACCCTAAGCAATCAAATAATAAAATAAATCCAAGCTACATGTTGAGTTCGATTGCAATCCTAGAGAAGTAACTACTCCATACTACTAAACATAGACATTGGATATAAATAAAGAAAACATCAAAAAAATACAAAAAAAGTAAAGAAGAAGTAGAGTAAAGAAAACTATAAAAGTTGTAAATCTTCAAGCTTTAGCTATCCTTGCTCCTCTTGCTTCTTACACTCTTGTTTGTATCTTAATCTCCAGACTATCTTAGCTAAACTTTTTTTTTTTATTCCCCACATAAACCTCTTTAAATAGGCTTCAAAACCCTAAAAATAAGTTAATTCGAACTAGGAATCGATTCGGTGCCCCAGCACCGAAAATCGGAGTGTAGGATCAGTTGGGCTCCTAGGCTGCAAGTTTCTAGCTCCTATGTGCTAGCTGCCACTATCTTGGGCACCTAGCACTAGTTTCCTGGCCCCTTGGCACCAATGCTCTCTACCTTATTGCCTTTTTGCATGATTTTAGGCGCTGTGGCTCCCTTTTTTGTGGTCGTGGCATCTGACGCTTAAGAATCCTTTAAGCATTCAACCTTCAAAACACATAAAATAATTTAAGAATCAATGAAATTCCTAATTAAAGGCTAAATCCTAAGCATACTCAACTAAGATTCAACACCATAAAACAAATAACTCAACTAAGCAATAATTAAACTAAAACTCAATAACATAGTAAATAATATGAATTAAAAAAAAACATATAATAAGGCTATTTCATAAACTTATCAATAAGCTAGTTAACCAATGCTTTCACAAGCCATCCTTGAGGTACTCTACTTAGTGATACTGAACCAAATCCAAGAGGGAGAGGTATAAACTTAAAGAATTGTAAGGTTATCACTTTAAGGAGTGGTAAAGAGTAGAAGCACCTCCCAAGCAAGTGAAAACCCTAACAAGCAAGTTAAGGAGGAGATTATGAATGAAAAGAAAGATAACCAAGCTCAACAAGAAAACACTCATTTACATCCACCTCTACCTTTTCCTCAACACTTCTAAAAGCCAAAACTTGACATATAATTCAAGAAATTTCTAGAGGTATTCAAGAAGCTTCACATCAACATTCCACTAACTGAAGCTCTTGAACAAATGCCTACATATGTCAAGTTTATGAAGGACATTTTATCCAAGAAGAGAAGGATTGAGGATAATGAGATGATGGCCTAGACAGAAGAATGTAGTGCCATCCTCCAGAAGAAACTACCACCAAAGCTTAAAGATTTCAATATTCCTATTTCTATTAGCACTTCATTTTGTGGGAAAGCTTTATGTGATTTGGGAGCAAACATCAACTTAATGCCTTTTTCCATATTTTAAAAGCTTAGTCTTAAAAAGGAGAAAATTAAGCCCACTAAGGTGACCTTATAACTTGTAGATCGATCTCAAACTTATCCAAGGGGCATAATTGAAGATGTTCTAGTTAATATGGATAAGCTTATATTTCCGGCTGACTTCCGTATCTTTGACATGAAGGAAGACAAGGAAATTCCCATAAAATTAGGGAGACCATTTCTAGCAACCGGTTGTACTCTCATAGAGGTACAAAAATGAGAACTTACTATGAGAGTTCAAGACCAAGAAGTGAAGTTCCATGTCTTCAAGGCTATGAAGCTTCCTTCTAAAGTCAATGAGTGTTATGCAATTAAGGTTGTTCATGAAGCCACAAAAGAAGGAAATAAAGAGTTGAGTATCCCTCTTGATAAATCCTTGATACTAAAGCACCCTTCAATTGCTAAGAAACTACCATTGAAGACCAAATGCTCAATCAATAGGGAAGTCATTAAGTGGTAGGATCAAATACTGGGGAGGCCAAAGCTATCAAAGGACAAGCTTGGTTGTAACACCCCCAAAATTAATACCTAAATTAATTATAGATAAGTAATTATCTTATGAGTTAAATAAGATTCAAATTTAATTACATATTATTTCATGTATAGGAATAGTATATGTATGTATAAAATAAGTAAAAAAATATGTATAGTATTAGTATAAGAATAGTATATACATATAAAAATATGTATAAGTACATGTATGTATATATGTATAAATACATGTCCATATATACGTATACATACATGTATATGTATAAAAACATGGACAAGCATTGGAACAAAGATGAGAAAATGCTACATGGTGGTGTTGGAAGAAGAAGAGAAAATAATAAAATATAGATTTCTTGCTAGAAAAGAAAATGTGATGAATTAGGTGTAAAAAGAAGATTAAGTGTGGCAATTTATAATAAATGAAGGGGCTTAGTTGTAAGGAGGAGAAAAAAGGTGAAAAAGTTGTAATAATTACGGCATGTGGAAAAAAGTTAGGATATAAGGTGGCAATTAATAATTAACATAGAAAGATTGCTAGACAAATGAAAGGCAAGGAAAACACTAGGTGTCTATGAAATAATTAAGTAGCACATGTGTAGAGAATTAAGGAAACAAGGTGTCCATGAAATGATTAAGTAGGACATATGTAGGGAATTAAGGTGTCCATGAAATGATTATGGTGAATATGTGAAGAGATTTAAGGAAGCAAGGTGTACATGAAATGATTAACAAAGATTTAAGGTAACTAGGTGGCTTATTAATAATTAAAGAATCTAAACTAGGGAATAAGAGGAAGACAAGTGTTAGGAAGAAAGAACACATGTTAATTTAGAGAGTGACAAGTAGGAGGTTGTAATTTTAGAGAACTAAAAGGATAAAATAGGAAATGAAACTTTCTCCTAAATCCTAAACCTTGGCCATGCACTATAAATAGGAAGGGGTGGTGACCAAAAATGCATAGGCAAGGTAAAGTGTGTACTAAAGTGAGAGAAAGTAAAGAAAGTAAGAGAAATAGTAAGAAATAAAAGAAAAAGGAAAACTGTGAGCTAGGAACAAGAAGGAGAAAATAGAGAGGAAAAAGAAAGGGAAGAAAAGGCATAAAAGGAAATAAAGAAAGAAAAAAAAACATTAAGGGTATTAGGCAAGTATCCAAGCATTCTTTTGTTTTATTTTATCCTTGCTTTGAAAGTTGCTTCCTTGTTACTCTTATATTCTTCATACTACTCTTATATCCTTCATGCATATGAAATGAAAATGAGGAAGATGAATCCCTTTTAGGAAACTTAGAGGAAATGAGGAAAAAGGCTAATTTGCATTGCATATTCCTATATTTCTAAAACTTTCATCAAGAATCCTTCATTGTCATATATGAATACTTGTTGAGGTTCGACTCACTTTTTTTCATTTTGATGTGCAGATTAATCAGTACCATCGATGCGTATGGTTTTACTTGGAGAAAGGCATTGTCTATATAATGGGAAAAGATGGCAAGTGGACCTTGTTTGGAAAAACATAGAAGTACTTGTGTTGAAATGTAATTATGTAGTATGGGGTTGCTTTTGTATAAAGTTGTAATGTGTTCTTAATATGTCTACTTAGTAATGGTAGTAATTTTGGAAGAAAGTCTAGTATTACTAAAATTGGCTCTTGTATAAGTAATAGTTTACAAATTGTATCTCTAGGAATATTAACTCACTATTCATAAGTTATAGTTCTTAGGTAAACCATAGTTAATAAATAGAGTAGCACAGACTTAAAGTTAATTAGAAGAAAAGATAAAATTTAAAAGGAGGAATGCAAGATTACTAATCATGGCCATATGGTGTAAAGTGAAATAAAAGGAATGTCTAAGGAAAATTATAAAGTATCACCGTAAGAGGAGAATAAAGATGCTAGAAAATACAAGTAACAAAAGTATTACCGATTAAATTGGCTTAAGAGTTTATTGGTAGATTAAGTAAAGAAGATGTTACATTGGTAGCATGGATGAGTTGGCCAATGCAAGTTCTAGGAGGAAATACAAGATGAACTGATCGAGGTTCAAGTACACTTTAAAAGATAAGACCTCCATTGTTTTGGATGACAAGGGCTGAGAATGTAAAAGTTAAGATGATGATTATAAATCAAATGCTTCTTGGTAGGTAAGGCCAAGGATTAGTGTGTTTTCCACCATGCTTCAATGCTAGGGAGACTTTCTATCCCTATCCTTTTATTATTTTAAACATTATCCTCCATGTTTGTCTTAAATTTTAGGGAGGGTTTTATTGGTATGCTCATGTTTTTAGGTTGTAGTTAGCCATGATGTTATTATACTTTTATGATGAAATCCCCTCACCCTATGATAATATTATACTTGTCATGTGATCTTGACATTCATGTTAAATTCTTAAGTTAGCAGCATTGTAGGATGAGATTTCTAACACATATTAACCACTTGATCTTTTTCTTGGGATTATATTGCTTATTTAGAGACCATTTATGTTTAAGAAGTTGCTATTTAGCTAGGACTCTTATAATTTGTTTGATTCTCTCTTGAGGTGAAATCCTAGACAAAACTAAGTTAGGGACATGATTTAGGCCAACTTTGGACCGTTTAAGCCTTTTTATGCTTACCGTATTTAGTATTATATCCTTAGTTTACTCCATTGAGCCTTTATTGCCTTTTCTTAGATACCCACAAAATTTTTGCCTAACCATTGTTTTAAATTCAAGTTTTGAACCCTTACTCTTAGCCATGTTGATCATTCTATGAATATATTGAGCTATGTTTTAAGAAAAAAGAGGAAAGGTTGGAGTTATTGAAAAAAAAAGGGGTATATATTTGCCTTTTGATCATCCCTATATGCATAATAAAGAGAAATAAGTTTGGGGGTGTGACAAGAGTTGAAAAAAACAAAAGGCAAAAGAAAAAGCCAAGCAAAGTAGAAAAAGACATGTAATGGTGGAAAATAAGAAAGTATGCCAAGTAGGTACTACTTAGGTAGTGAAAAGAGCTCTTCAAGGGTCTAGAGTGATCTATGTGCTTAGAGTAATTTCAGCCTTAAATTTCCTTTATCATACCGTCACTGGAGCCTACATTACAAGCTTAATAAAGACTTATTAATTCTTGGCTTAATGGAGTGCACATTAGTGGAGAGAAAGTTGAATAGCAAACTAATGGGGTTTTACTACTAAGTTTGATTTTACTTTGACATAAACTTGCCTGGATTGCATGCCTTTGTTAAAACATCATACACACACACTTTGGAAGTCCTGGTGCCTAGACGCAATTCCTCTCTTCCTGGATGGTTTTGCACACGAATTTGGGCACTGTTGCGCTCCTTTTCTAGGGTTATGATGCCTAACGTGTAAGAAATCTTTTTTTGAATCTAATTTTATTTTAAAGGGGTTTTCTTTAAGTATTAAACCTTCAAAATACACAAACTAAGTTAAGAATGAATGGAATTCCTAATTAAAGGCTAAATCCTAAGCATACTTAATTAGAATTCAACACTTTAAAATAAATGACCAACTAAGCAACAATTAAACTAAATCTCAATAACATAGCAAATAATATGAATAAAAAGAACATGTAATAAGGCTATTTCATAGACTTGTCATGGACATAAAGAATTTACTTTTAAATGGTTTTATTAAGGAAAAAATTTATGTTTAAAAACCTCTATGTTTTGAAAAGTATAATTTTCCAAACCATATCTACAAACTTTCAAAAGCTCTTTAACGTCTAAAAAATGCTCCACAAGCTTGATATAAAAGGTTGAGCAAGTTTTTGATTGAAAATGATTTTGTAAGAGGCAAATTTGACATAACTTTATTTACAAAATCAAAGGACAATGAATTAATCATTGTACAAATCTATGTTGATGACATTATCTTCGGAGCTACTAATGAAAATTGGTTCAAGGACTTTGCTAACTATATGCAAGAAATTCAAGTTATTTATGATGGGAGAACTCAACTAATTTCTCAGACTACAACTAAAGCAAACCAAAGATGAGATATTCATCAACCAAGATAAGTATACAAGAGATTTACTCAAAAGTTTTGGTATGGATAATTCAAAAGAAATGAAAACCCCTATGCACTCATCCACTAAACTTAACAAACATGAAAAAGGTAAGCTTGTAGATGACAAGATATATTGAGGTATGGTAGGATCACTTCTTTATCTTATTGCGCGTAGACCAGACATTATGGACATAGCTCGGCATTTGTTTTAAAGCTTCAGCAAATGAGATGTTGATGTGAAGCTTTTTGAACACTTATAGGAACTTTTGGAATTGCTTGTCAAGATTTTTCTTTTGGAATCTTTGAGGAAAGGGTATTGGAGGAGTAAGCACAGCAAATACATTACGTTGATATTTTTCAACATTCTTTGAAGTGTCTACTTCAATTGGTTTATTCACAACTTCAACTTTTTTATTTGGCTCCTCAACTGTCTTACCACTTCTAAGGGTGTTAGCCTTGCATTGCTCTTTGTCTTTCCTTGGATTAGGCTCGATGTCACTAAGGAGTGATCCTTGAGGCTTATTTGTGAGAGCATTGGCTAGATGGCCTATTTGTGTTTCAAGAGTTCTCGAGGAAGGTGCTTGACTTTGAATTACAGAATTTGTCCTCGACATGTATTGCATTAACATGTCCTCCAAGGGTGGCTTTTTCTCAGGTGCCTCCACTAGTCTTGCTTATGGTTGAAAACCGAGAGGATAGTTAGGCTTTGCAGTATTTGTTGTCTCTTGATTTATCCAACTAAAATTTGGATGGTTTTTCCATCCTAGGTTATGAGTGTTAGAAAAAAGGTTGTTTTGCCTATTATAATTGCCCACATATTGCACTGCTTCGGTGTTTGGGCATTGGTCACTAGTATGTCCATCTTCGCATATTTTGCAAGCCATAACTTGATTATTGACTGTCGGAGCCCCAAGAGTATCAAATCTTTTAGCTAGACTAGCCACTTGTGCCGTTAAGGCAGTGAGGGCGTCTAACTTATGTACCTCAGCTACTCTATGAGTTGCAAGTTACTCAAATGGCCTTTGATAATTTTTTGAAGCCATTTCTTCTAACAGCTTGTAAGTTTCATCAATGGACTTTTCCATTAATGCACCATTAGCTGCAGTATCAATGGTTGTTCTTATTTGGCTAACCAAACCATTGTAAAACATTTGGACTTGTAGCCACTTTAGAATGCCATAGAGGGAGCACTGTCTCAACAAGTCTTTGGATCTTTCCTATGCTTCATAGAGAGATTCTTGGTCTTGTTGCGTGAATGAGGTGATTTCATTACGCAACTTAGCTGTTTTGGCCAGGGGAAAGAACTTTGCCAAGAACTTTTGAGCTAGGTCTATCCATGTAGTGATGAAATAGGATGGCAAAGAGTACAACCAACTTCTCACCTTATCTTGAAGTGAGAAAGGGAAAAGCCTGAGATGAATGGCATCGCTAGAAACATCATTACATTTGAAAGTGTCACACAACTCTAAGAACATCACCAGATGGGCATTCGGATCATCGTTTGGAAAGCTAAAAAATTTCACCATTTGCTGGATCATTTGAATCTGATCTGGCTTAGTTTCAAAGTAGTTAGCTTGAATTGCCAACCGTTGGATGCTGGAATGAAGGCCTTCCACTAATGGAGCAGCATAGTCCCTCAAGGCCTTAGGCTCTTGTTCATCAGCCATTGCTGAATTTTTCACAGTAGCTTGTTTATTCTCCTTGTGGAATCTTCTAATGTCTTTTCGACCTTAGGATCAAAAGGAACAACTTCCAAGCTATGAGTTCTTCACATAAACCTGAAATATGAAAGAAAAATCTGAATTAAAACTAGAATTGGCTAGTATTACTATTAACAAGAATAGAATAATTCTCCCGTAATGGGGCCAAAAACTTGTTGTTAGATTTACTACGCAAGCGTACATATCGTTTAAACAAGTAATAAATAGAAAGCGAGATCGTTCCCACAAGGAATTAAGTCTATCAAGTCAAGTACTAAAATTTACCAAGTCCAAAATTATCCAAACAATTGAATAATTAAGATTTTTAATTATGACTAAAATAAAGCAAAAAAGTAAAATAACTTAACTTGAGATTATGTAGAGAATGCCTAGAAATATGATTTCACTAACACTTTATTTGAATTACCTTCATCCTATTATGCTCAGTTATGATATTATGTTATTAACCTAGGGTTCCAAGTTAATTATAAGAATCTTTCAATTAATTATAATTCATACATTATTTAATTAATTCATTATATGTCTATGAGAACTAAATTAAATAAGATTCATTAAGAATAACCCTAAATTGGCTACACATGGTATATAGGTATATGTCTATCTTATATACGAATCAAATTCAATCAATAAAGTGAAAAATTCAAACATATACTATATCACTTAAGGCTAACCTAGATTTTCTTCATCAAGGTTCCTCTAGATTACCAGATCCGTCTAATTGGTGATCAAGCAATTAGAAGCAATAAAGATAGAATGATATAATAATATACGTACCAAAACCTAAGCAGTCCATAAATAAAACTAAATCAAACCACATGTAAGTTCCATCATAAACCTAGAAAAAGGAATTAGTTCATGCTACTAGACATAAACAGGACTCCAACTAAGCAAATCATAACGAACATACAAAGAAAACTAAAAAAAATAAAGGAATAAGAAAAATTATGAAGATGGTGGTCATCAAGCACATTGAAATCCCTTGCTCCTCTAGCTCCAAAGCACGCTCAATCTTTTCTCTATCACAATCTCCATACTATATCTAACCTTAGCCCTCCTCTTGTATTTATAGCCTTTTTTCTTCTATTTTGGATAGACTAAAAGTCTTCAAACTCCTCAAAATCTATAGAAAGTGCCGGGCTTAGACATATATGGCACTACAGCTTCATAGGATCTATATAATCTTAATAGGACTTATTCTTTATCACGTCGCAACCTCACATTCATAAGCACTGCGGCGTCTATTCCTTGGTTACGAAAGTCATCCTTCTTTGACACTACGTCTTTATCCTCATCGTGTTACGGCATTAATCTTCATGCGTCACACATTTAAGCTCCTTGACTTATGTACTTTTCTCCCTTTATATTAGCATTGTGGCTTCAAAATGGTGGCACTGTCGCGTTGTTCTCTCTACCTTTTTTCCTTAATTCTTCCTTTTAGGGCGCCACTACTTCATTTTATGTAATGCTACGGTGCCAGTTGATCAGCTTTGCTTCTTTAATTCACACTAGGACACTACAAAGACACCTAAAACAAATTAAATATCAAAAATTGAAAAAATACTCCTAATTAAGATAAAAACTCTACAAAATTCCTAAAAACAACCAAAAAAAACTTTAACACTATATTTAACTAGTACTTTAACTTAAAATATCATAATTATGATAAAAAATGAATTAAATTTATAGTAAAATAACTCTATTATTCTAGAGTTATCAAATCTCTTTATGAAGCATGAAAAAGATACAAAGACTTGATGAGGTAGTGCCACCACCATAGCATTCCAAAGTCGCTACAAGTCCAAACCTTCTATAATAGTTTGATTAGCAGAGGTAGTGCCACCACCATAGCATTCCAAAGTCGCTACAAGTCCAAACCTTCTATAATAGTTTGATTAGCACAAACAAGAACCACTATTGATGCTACAGCTAGTGGTGCATTAATGGGAAAGTCCATTGATGAAGCTTATAAGCTATTGAAATGGCTTCAAACAATTATCAAAGGCCATATGAGCAACTTACAACTCTCAGAGTAGTTGGGGTACATAAGTTAGATGCCCTCACTGCCTGAATGGCATATGTGTTTGGTCTAGCTAAAAGATTTGATACTCTTAGGGTTCCAACAGTTAAGAATCAAGTCAAGTCTTGCGAAATATGTGGAGATAGACATATTAGTGACTAATGCCCAAACATCAAAGTAGTTCAATATGTGGGTAATTATGATAATCAAAGCAACACTTTCTCCAACACTTATAACTCGGGATGGAGAAACCATCCTAACTTTAATTGGAACGACCAAAGGACACCAAATATTGAGAAGCTTAATTTTCCTCCCGGTTTTCAATCACGAGCAAAGCCAGTGGCTATACCTGAGAAGAAGCCATCCTTGGAGGTCATGTTCATGCAATACCTGTCTTGGACTAATTCAGTAATCCAAAGTCAAGCGGCTTCATTAAGAACTCTTGAGATACAAATAGGCCAACCGGCCAATGCCTTAATGAATCTTTTTTACTTCAATTCTCATAGACATATAGTGAATTGATTAAATAAGGTGTGAATTACAAGCAATTCGAAAGATATTTATAATTAAATTGGAACCCTAGGTTAATAACAAAATATCATAACTAAGCATGGTAGGATAAAGGCAAGTCAAGTGAATTATAAGGGGAAATTATAATCTTAGGTTTTCAATACATAATCTCAAGTTCAGTTTTTTTATTTACTTACTTTACTTAATCATAATTAATAATCTCAAATTTTCAATCATTTGGATAAAATTGGAATTGGTAAATTTTAGTACTTGGCTTGACATAATTAATTTCTCGTGGGAATGATACTGAACTTACCTTTTATTACTTGTTTAAATCGATACATGAACTTACGTAGTATTTTTCACAACAAGCAACAACTATAACAGTGTAACAAACATCCCTATTTTAGGCATTCAACAACCCAAGTAGCTGATCATTTCGTCCTTCTTGAAGCGTAGCTTATTGTGGTTAGCAGTTGAGTTATTAGAGCCAAAACCTTGGCTTTGAATGGCTATAACAGGGGCAATGAGCGGTGCCCTATTTTCAAATTTTATGATTTGAAGGTAATTTCTATACTCTTTGGTCTAGCAAAGAGAAGGAGTGAAAGGAATTTAGTGGCAATAAAGGGGCTGCCTATTTAGCCATGGGAATGGTAGTTTAAACTAACTCCAAATTTAATTTTTTTTCTTGTTTTATTGATGTTTAATTTTAATCCTCTCTTTGTATGTTGAGAATTAGATGTAGGATATAGCTGGTTATGAATAAAAGTTAAGAAAACAAGAAACATAAATGATGATCATGTGAATTAGAAGAAGGAAGTTTGACTCACTATTTGTTTGTTGTTATTTTTTTTAGTATCAGAAGATCAATGTTCGTTGCCAATAGATTTGTGACTTGTTGATTGCATTGTTGCAAAGTATATATCCGAGATTGCATACTTGAAGCAAAAGGATGAATTTTTGCAAGTCACAATAGGCTTTGGGTTATCATGTTTTATTTTGTGTTTACTGTTGATATTGTTGAATGGTTGCTTGTAATCAGGTTATATATGTTTGTATTTTTGGGCATGTTCCACTTTACGGGGAACCTCTAATAAAATTTTTAGTTAAAATGTTATGTGTTTTGATAAATAAGTCTTTACCTTTAATTTAGTTTGACAAAGCTCTCTTTTTAACCATAATTGGTCGACTGTCATATGTGTTTCTTTGATTTGAAGTTTGGGTTATGGTGGTTTAGTTACCAATTCCTTCGGCCAGTCATGTCTTTGTATGAGGGTGTGACAAGTCGGTATCAAAGATTGGGTTTAGAGGTCCTTAATTGTAAAATACAGGATATTGTTACTTTGTTTGTGTATGTTACTCGAGGCGTATGTGGACTTACTGATACATCCTAATTAACGCCCTATCCTTTACTTTACATGACAAATGTATATATATATATGATGTGAAATAGCGACCCCTGCTATAGGCTGGCATAGATTTTACCTACGCAAGCGCACGTATCGTTCTCAAGTAATATAAAGTAAGTAGAGTATCGTTTCCATAAGAAGTTTTCAAATATTATGCTAAGTATTAAAATTATCAATTCCAATTTTATTCAAACAACTGAAATTTTGGTAGATTATGAACTAATGATAAACCAAAAGTAAACAACTTCCCTCAACACTTCACTTGAATTATTGTTATCTTGTCTTGCTTAGTTATGATAGAGAATTATTAACCTAGGGTTCTTGATCAATTATAAGCATATTCCTATTTCTTATAAATATATCTCACTTAATCAATTCAATATATTCCTATGTGAATTAAATTAAACAAGTCATTAAGATTGGACCTAATTTCGCTACACAAAGAATATAGGTATATTCCTATCCTATACACAAATTAAACTCAACACATGTATTGAATTCAAACAAGTGCTAATTCACTCAAAGCTTAACCTAAATTCTCATTCCCAAGTTCCTTTAGGTTTCCTAATTCAATATGAGAGATGGTCAAATCAATTAGAAGCATTATGCATAAAACAAATTAGATAAATCATATATCAAAACCTAAGCAATCCATACATAACATAACAACAAGCTATATGTTGAGCTCTAATGCAATTCTAGAAAGGAAACTACCATATGCTACTTAGTGTAAACATGGTTTCACACAATAATAAACATCAAAGGAATATAATAAAGTAAAGAAGGAGTAGAAATAGAGAAAGCTATGAAGGTTTGTCCATCTTCAAGCTCTACGATCCTTGCCCTTCTTGCTTCCTTACACCTTTGACAAGCTCTCATACTCCCAGAAAACATTGCTAACTGTGTCTCTAATTATGTGCATAAGTCCTCAAAGTAGTAAACCCTCAATTTAATTCGGATTAGGGATCACACTAGTGCCACGACCTCAAAATTGACAAAATTGGGCAACTTGGTAGTAGCTTAGGTGCCACTGTACCATCCACAAATTAATACCAAATTAATTATAGGATAAGTAATTATGTTAAGAGCTAAATAGGATTTAAATTTTAATATCAAGGTTATACGTATTATTCCATGTATAGAAATAGTATATATGCGTATAAAATACATATAATAATATGTATAGGATACGTATTAGTATAAAAGTAGTATATATATATAAAACTCTTATAAATACATGTACATATATATGTAGAAGGAAAAATACATATAAAAACATGGACAAGTGTAGGCATTGGAACAAAGATGTAAATGCTATATGGTGGCGTTTGGATAAGAAAAAAAATGATAAAATATAGGTTACTTGCTAGAAAAGAAAATGATGAATTAGGTGTAGGAAGAATATTAAATGTGACAATTTGTAATAAATGAAGGGGTGTATATGTAAGGAAGAAATAAGTGTGGCAATTTGCAATTAATGAAGGGACTTAAGTGTAAGAAGGAGAATAAGTGTGGCAACTTGCAATTAATGAAGGGCCTTAGTTGTAAGAAGGAGGAAAAAGGGTGGAAAGGTTGTAATAATTAAAAGGGCATATGGAAGAAAGTTAAGACATAAGGTGGCAAGTAATAATTAGCATAAAGTGGCTAGACAAGTGGAAGGCAAGGAAAATACTAGGTGTCTATAAAATGATTAAGTAGGACATATGTAATGAACTAAGGAAACAAGGTGTCCATAAAATAATTAAGTAGGACATGTGTAGAGAATTAAGGAAGCAAGGTGTACATGGAATAATTAACAAGACATGTGTAGAGATTTAAGGTAAATAGATGGCTTACTAATAATGAAAGTATCCAAACTAGGAAATAGGAGGAAGACAAGTGTTAAGAAGAAAATAAACATGTTAATTTAGAGAATGACAAGTAGGAGGTTGTAATTTTAGAGAACTAAAAGGGTAAATAGGAAATGAATCTTTCTTCTAAATCCTAAGCCTTAGCCATACACTATAAATTGGAAGGCGGTAGTGACTAAAAATGCATAGGCACAGTAAATGTTCACTAAAGTAGAAAAAGTGAGAGAAAAAGTGAGAAAGCAAAGAAAGTGAAAGAAAAAGTGAGAAAGCAAAGAAAGTGAGAGAAATAGTGAGAAATCCAAAGGAAAAGACAAACCATAAACTAGGAGGAAAAGAAAGGGCAAACAGTGAGCTAGGGAAAAAAGGAGGAGGAAACTAGAGCAAGGAGGAGGGGGAAAAATCGAGAGGAAAAAGGGAAGAGAAGTGCGTAAAGGAAATAAGGAAAGAAAACCAAAACTAAGAGTATTAGGCAAGTATTCATGTATTCTTTGTCCATTCCATCTTTGCTTTGCAAGTCTTCTTGTTACTTTTATTTCTTCATGCTACTCTTATATTTTCATGCATATAAAATGAAAAATGAAGGAAAATGAATCCCTTTAAGAGACTTAAAGGAAATGAGGAAAAAGGCTAACTTGCATTGTGTATTCCTATATTTCGAAAACTGGCTATCAAGCGTCTTCTATTGTTATATATGAATGCTTGTTGAAGTTTGACTCACTTTTTTTTCATCTTGATGTGTAGATTAATTAGTAAAATGGGATTTGTATTGTTTTCCTTGGAGAAAAGGAGGCTGTGGTCTATGTAACAAGAAAAGATGGCAAGTGGATCTTGTTTAGAAAACATAGAAATATTTGCATTGAAGTGCGATTATGTAGTACGGGGTTCTTTTGTATAAAGTTGTAGTTGTGTTCTCAACAAGTTTACTTAGAAATTTTAGTAATTAGCTCTTGTATATATAATAGTTTGCAAATTGTGTCTTTAGGAATATTAATCTGCTATTCACAAGTTACATTTCTTAAGTAAATCTTGGTTATTGAAGATTAAATAAATAGAGTAGCATGGATTTAAAGTCAATTGGAGGAAAAAATAAAAATTTAGAAGGAGGAGTACAAGATCACTAATCATGGTCGTATGGTGTAAAGTAAAATAAGAAGAATGTCTAAGGAAAATTATACAAGTATCAACTTAGGAGGAAAATAAAGACGCTAGAAAATACAAGTAACAAAAGTATTACCAATTAAATTGGCTTAAGAGTTTATTAGTAGATTAAGTGAAGGATTAAGGAAATAGGGTTTTACAACCACAACCTCAGCTTTCTGGAGCCGTGGCACTCACCTAAGAATGCCTAGTGCTAGGGCTGCAACTTTCTGGTGCTGGGGCACCGGACTCCTAGGCAGCTTCCCTTATCTTACGCATTTTAAGTCCGTATTTGACTTCTAATAGACTCCTTCTTGTATTAGACCTTCAAAACATAAAGACTAAATTAATACAAGTTATAAATCCTATAAAACACCTAAATCTAATCCTAAAACAACTAGGAATCAACATCCAAATATAATATAATATAATATGAACTTAACTAGGAATTCAACTAAAACTAAGCAAAAACCAACTAAAACTCTAGAACATAAATAAATTAATATGAGTAAAAGAATGTAAAATAACTTTTTTTCAAGAGTTATCATGGGCCGAGGGAGGCAGCAGGATGCTGGCTCCAACCAAGGATCTACTAGTTTCCTGGTACCAATAGTTAAAGATAAAAGTCATTGACAATGTGGTAGAAGTAAGGCTGCTAACCAGGTCAAGCAGTAGCCT